>OY731403.1:40999266-41188295 GCA_963425845.1 Sphenostylis stenocarpa
AGCTTTTCTTTCACAGATAGAACCCAAAAGTGTTGAGGAAGCTCTTAAAGATGACCAATGGTGCATAGCAATGCAAGAAGAACTTAATCAATTTGAAAGAAATCAAGTCTGGGAATTAATTCCAAGAGAAGAATCTCATCAAGTGATTGGAACCAAATGAGTATTTAGAAACAAACTTGATGAAGATGGAAATATAACAAAGAACAAAGCCAGACTTGTTGCCAAAGGTTATTGTCAAGAGGAAGGTATTGATTATGATGAAACTTATGCTCTTGTTGCACGGTTAGAGACTATACGCCTACTTCTTGCTTATGCCTCATTGATGAAATTTAAACTTTACCAAATGGATGTTAAAAGTACATTTTTGAATGGGTTTATCAAAGAGGAAGTATATGTGGAACAACCCCCTGGATTTGAAGATTTTAAATATCCCAATCATATTTTTAAATTGAAGAAAGCTTTATATGATTTGAAACAAGCTCCTAGGTCTTGGTATGAAAGATTAAGTAGTTTTCTAATTTCAAATGACTTTTCTAGAGGAAAAATTGATTCCACCCTATTTATTAAGAAGGTTAAGGAACATATTCTGTTAGTTCAAGTATATGTTGATGATATTATTTTTGGATCAACTAATAATTCCTTATGTGAACGATTTGCAAAGATAATGCAGGGTGAATTTGAAATGTCAATGATGGGAGAATTAACATTCTTTCTTGGACTTCAAATTAAACAACTTAAAGATGACATTTTTGTGTCTCAAACCAAATACTGCAAAGAGATTCTCAAGAAATTTGGAATGGACACTTCAAAGGAAGTTAACACACCCATGGGAACATCATGCTATTTAGACAAGGATGAATCAGGTTTGTAAATTAATTGTCGCCATCGTCAAGAGAGGCGGTCGGAGCGACGCGAAGGTTCCGACTTCCAGTTTTCGCGTTTTGTATGGGTGGTGTTACAACGCCTCTAGGTTGTCCGATAACCGGGCTGGACCTAAGGGCGAGGTTTTCGAAAGGGTGCTTTTAGGTTGTCCGATAACCGGGCTGGACCTAAAAGCAGATTTTCAAAGGGGTTCTTATGGAGTCGTCATCGATGTTTTTACCAGAAACATCGAAAAAGGAAAAGAAGGCATTGGTTTTTTAAGAAAAAAACCAACTTTGGCATTATAACCAGAGTTGGGTAAGGGAGTTAGTTACATGTAGGGAAGATATTAGCTTCCCTACAACGCCCCTTTCGGGTTCCCTATGATAGGCCTATTATTTCATAAATAAACTAAAAATTACGCTTTTACCCTTTTATTTGCAGAATTTAAAGATAACGACTACATGACCCTAATTAATGCATATATATATGATAAAGCTATAAAGAGAGAGAGACAGAGAGTGAAGGAACCTCTAGAGCAAGCTTTGATTAATTCTTTAAAAGATAGGGTGCGTTTTGGCAGCCCTTCGCTCTTACAACGTCGAATTCTCGCTCTAAACGCTATAAAATACTCTCTTAAAGACACTCAGAAAACTCTGAAAATGCTTCGGACGGGCTCTAGGAGAAGAATTCTAAGAAATGATAGAAGGAGAAGTGGAAGAGCTGTGTGAAATGGAGAGGAGGGCGCTCCCCTTTTATAGGGATTCGCATCTGTCAGGTCGAGACGGCCGTCTCGCCTGGCAAGGTCGAGACGGCCGTCTGGCCATTTGGGACTGCGGTCTCATCTTTGACAAATGGCGAGACCGCTGTCTCGCCAATCGAGATGGCGGTATCGATATTCCAAATGGAGAGAGGGTCGTCTCGCCAAACGAGACGACAGTCTCGACTTTGCCATTCAGTGAGACAACAGTCCTGAAAAGCGAGACGACGGTCTCGACCCTTAAGGTGGGGATCCTTATTTTGTGTACAAAAAAGACCCTTCTACTCTAATATGGGGCCTAAAAGTCTATCCTAGGGATCATCTAGGCCTTTCCCATCTTCAAATTGAAGGTCTTCTTCTCTTTATTTTGCGACCGAACAAGATTTGGGGTCTACAGCTGCCCCCCCTTTACTCAACCAGTTGACTATGGGTTTTCGCACCATAAAGTTGATTGGCGGGTAAAGGAGTTAACCCTCTTGTTCGGCCATCCTCTGGGTGCTCCCTCGATGCGGTAGCTGACCCTTTGGTTGTGTAGTCTGTTACTGTCTTCAGGATGCTTCCGTGTTGCGGAGGCTGACCCGTCGGACGAGATTTTGGTGACGCTTCAGGATGCTCCTTTGATGTGGTAGCTAACCCTTCGCTGGTGAAGATTTTCCTTTGGGATGCTCCTTTGATGCGGTAGTTGACCCCTCGGGCGGTGGTAAATTGTATCCTTTGGATACCCTTTTGCAACAGGGCTAATCCTGGGATGCGGTGGCGACTTACTGTTCTAGCCCATGCGCCGAATGAGAAACCTTAGGATGCTCCTTTGATATGGTAGTTGACCCTTTGGTTGATGAGTATGAACCCTGAGCAGGTTAGGTGCCTCAGGATACTCCTTTGATAGGTAGCTAATCCTTTGGTTGTGGTGAATGTAGTCTGTTACTATCTTTAGGATGCTTCGTTATTGCGGAGGATGACCCGTCGGTTGAGATTTTGGTGACGCTTCAGGATGCTCCTTTGATACGGTAGCTGACCCTTCGGCTGGTGGAGATTTTGTATCCTTTGGATACCCTTTTGCAACAGGGCTGATCCTTGGATGCGGTGGTGGCTTACTGTTCTAGTCCATGCGGCGGATGTTTGAAGGATGTTTTCTTGTGTGGATGAAGTCATCTAGTGTTCTGGAGTTCTTTTCAGCTCTTCCGATGGTCATCCAGCTTGTTGATTGCTGGGGAGTCTTCGACCTTTGCTGTTTGTCAAAAATTATTGGTCAATCGCTTTGACTCTAATCCTGCCTTTTTCCGCGGTTTTATCTTTTTTTTTTCGCGACTTTGGATTTTGGCTTTTTCGGGACTTAGCATAAGTCTTTTTACTTTTTAGTCTCTTTTTTTGTTACACTGACTTTTTTTGAAAAGAGAGTAAAAATGAATGGAAGAAATTTTATTTATGATAAAATTTATTACAACAGTTATTTTGGGGTAATATCCCTATGACGGCGGTGGACTCGAGCCGGGAGACGATCTGGGAGGGGGAAACTGCTGGTACATGTGTCTCTGAAACTCTTCCTGGCTCCGGACTGAGCTAAGATGTTCTTTCTGAAGCAGTGCTAGGTCTTGTCTTATCCCCTTCTGTATTTGACCAAAGGTCTCTAGCCGAGTCTCGAAGATGTCCTGTCTCAGGGACATTTGGTCGAATTTCTGGCGCATGCCGTAGATGTTGCGATTGATGCCAGCATAGTCGTCCCCATACTACTGTTGCTGCTGCCGCTGCTGTTGCTGTTGTTGTTGCTGCTGCCAAAATTCAGGTGGCGTAGGCATGTCCTGCATCGCCACCAGGTCCTGGAGATCCAGGTTCAAGATGAGCGATGGGTGAAGGGCCAACTGGGTTCCTTGCCGAATGAGCATCCCCATGCTGACAAACATAGACCCGCTGATGGACTCGGGTTGAAGATTGGAGGGGATTCTTTCTCCGCTACGGCAACCCCACTTCTCAGCCAGTGGGGTGATGAGGGGACCCATGAGGATGGCTCCCAAAAGATGGCACCCGAAATCTTTAAGGGCCTTCACGAAGAATTAGCCAGGGTTACACCGGCGCCCCTGAAGCATGCAGTGTAGGGCAAAGAGGTCAGGATGGGTGACTTTTCCCTGACTCTCCTTGTGCCCGTGGATGGTCCCAGCCATCAGCTTGTGACAGATGCGAAGAGCGGGGAGGAGAGGGGACCCCTTCAGTAGGGTCAGTAGGACTGGCACCCCGGTGAGATCCTCCCACATTTCAACGGCTGTGAGGGTAGGTGGCCACTCACAGATGGTCATTCGATACCCTATGGTCAGAATATCCTTGGGCTGGACGAAGCCAATGGAGACGTTAAATTCATCCAGCATCATCGTCTGGTAGGACCCGTTCATGAAATACGAGACCATCTTGACCGGAGGGAGGCTCGGGACCATGGTGGGTAGCTCCATCAGTGTAATGGAGGCGAGGAACTCCATTACTGCCTGTGTGTAGATGCGGGTGGGAGGAGGCTGGAGGAGGAAGTCCCACCCGATGCTCTCAATGAACCCCCATACATCATCTTCCCATCCAAACTCGGCGAGGATGCGGAAGTCCAACCTCAGCATAGGATGCCAGGCGTAGCCCCGGATATGCTCGAGCCGGGCCTGGTGCTGAGGCATCAACTGGGTCAGGTCCGGAGAAGACGGGGCCGCAGATGTACTTGGGCCAAAACCCCTACCCCTCTTTCTGGAAGTCTCTCCTCTATGCATTTTGATGAAGAGCACTCAAGAATGTAGGAAAATATGTGTGGGAATGTAGGAAGGGATGCCTAGAACCACCCCCAAAGCCCCTATATATAGACTTCTCGCTACAGGTCGAGACCGTCGTCTGGGATTTCGAGACGGTGGTCCCGATTTCGCGAGGCGCAGGACCTCCGTTTGGAATTTCGAGACAGCGGTCTCATTTTGGTCCTATGGCGAGATGGCCTTCTCGCCAAGTGAGAAGGCGGTCTCGTTTTTGTCCAAAGCGAGACGACGGTCTCGAAAGTTGGGACGGCGGTCTTGTTTCTACGCGGGTCGAGACGTCGGTATGAGAAGTCAAGACGGTGGTCTCGAATTTTAGATGATTTTTTTTTGAAGAAAATAGGACCTTGTTCAAAAACATTTTATGAATGCAATGTTTTCATGTTTGATGTCCTATAATGCTATTTCATTAGTGTTTTCAGAAGGATTAATTGGTGCGTCTTATAGAGACGGGGGCCCTCTGATGTTTGCTTTTCTGTTGTACTTGGTTGTATCGTTCCGGACTTAATGTGACCGAAGAATAACTTTTTGATTTGGAGAACACACTTTTTATAGTAGATCCGACTTGGATTGGCAGATTGACTTCTCCCACTACTTCCTATTTGGATCCATCGAAGGCTCGGACGATAGTGCTGCTTGGGCGCAAAGGGTTCCCTGGATATTCAACTTGTCCAGTGTGCACTTAGGCATCACGTTCAAGGATGACCTGTTATCTACAAGAACTTTAGCGATGAGGTACCCCTTGCACTTGATAGAGATGTGCAAGGGCTTGTTGTGGCTCGACCCCTTTAGGGGGAGTTCTTCATTTGTGAAGGTGAGGTGATCGCTTGTCGTAATGTGACCGACGATCCTCTCAACTTTTTCTTGGGATATACTGTGAGGTACATGTGCCTCGCTCAAGACCTTCATCAGGGCATTTCGATGCGGTTCCAAACTCATCATTAAAGATAACAGAGTTATCTTTGCAGGCATATGATTGAGCTGGTCGATAATGGAATACTCGCTTTGCCTTATAAACTGGAGTAATTCGTCGGTCTCCTCCTTGGATTCTTTATTTTCTTTTTCTTCGGTCTGTTTATTTTTCCCTTTATTTTTGGGGGCATCCTCTTGCAACTCCTTGGGAGAGTATATCCTTCCACTTCTGGTCATGCCCCCAATGACGGCTATATTGGAGATATCCTCCTTTATTGGTGAAGATTCCCCATATCTCCACGATACAACTTTGTTTGACTCGTAGGGGAAAGGATGAGGCATAAATAGTTGCACGGGCGTCCTTGTCCCCTCTTCCTTATTGACTTTGAGAACCAATGACCGAGGCTGGTTATCCTCTTGTGGGGAAACGACCGTTGGGGAGAGCTTGATTAGGAGTGGTTTTCTCTCCATCCTTCTTATTGGAAGACGTGTTAGTTAATCCTTCATTTTTATTATCTTATTTATTGAAAGTGAAGGAGGGGAAATTAAATATGCAAATGAATGATATGAATGCAAGTAGACAATTGTTGAATAAAGAAACTTTTTATATATTTGTAAAAAGTGTATATTCCCCTATTCCACACTACGAAGCAACTTTTGACAGAAACAAAAAAGCCTAAAGAAACCCACAGGCGGGTCTTGATCTCTATATAATTCCCTTTTGGTTTCTTGGACGTGACAGGAAAGTGATTCGGTTTGCTTTTGGATCGACTGGCTCATATCTTCACTGTAGTTTTGAGCCTCTTTGATCTTCGGCTCTTGATGAACGACCAAAGCTTGTAACTCGTCGAGCTTTGCGAGGGCTCTATCTTTTTCTTGTAGTACTTGACCACACTGAGCTAACCCATCTCTTTCTTTGCAGCGTAGCTCAGTGAGACTTCTGTTGACTCTCTAGTTGGCCTCTCGCTCTTGGCGTATTTCAGACCGAGTCCTTGTAAGGTCTTGTAGCAACTCCTTGATCTTCTGTGCCTGTTTTGCACACTCAGCCTCAAGGCGTGCTGATTTGGCGGATATTTCTTAAAGTTGGTTATCCAAGCTGGTTCTAGCAGCTTTGGATGCTCGGATAACTTGCTCGTTAGAATCAGCACACTGATCCTTGAGGTGCTCTATCTCGTGGTCCTTCTTCTTGCATTGCCTCTGCAGACCGTCTATGGTGAGGATAGATTCTTGCTCTCTTTCTTCAAGGGCCCTCATCTGTGTTGAACATTCAAGGACTTGATGTTGCACTTGATGAACATGAAGATTGTTGATTTTGATGATGATTCAAGAACACAAAGACTTAGAGTGTTGAAGACTTGTTTTGTATTGTAATAACTCTGTTTCAATTAGATTGAGTCTGTATTATTAGAGTTTAAGATAGTCGGTACATAGTCTGCACCTTAGAAGCTTCAAAAAGCTCAAATTTATCATCCAGGCTCGGCTTTAATCGATTAAATAGGTAAATAATCGATTAAAACAGTGAGAAAAATCATTTTCTGTAACAACTCACTGTTTTAATCGATTAAATCAACTTTTAATCGATTATTAGGCGGTTTAATTGATTAAATCACCTTTTAATCGATTAAAACAGAGAGGTTTAGGTTTTGTTGATATTTGGCTCTATTTTAATCGATTAACACTTCTTTTAATCGATTATTTCAGTCAGATTTTGATTTTTAACTTCAAATCAAACCTATTTTCGAAAACCCTATTTCCAAGAACCCTAGTTTCGAAATCCCCAATTCCAAAACCCTAATTTCTCTACTTAAACTCTTCTATGGCACTCAGAAAACAAGAACAACTTTTTTCATACAAAAGTTAAGTGTTGTAGTGCCAGAGAACTGTTTGTTGCAAGAAAAAAGGGCTTTTGGAACCTGGTGTGGGCTAGAAGCGATAAGAATCACTAAGTGGAGTTCTTAGTGGATTGTGTGTTGTGCCGTCTCTGGGGAAAGCTGTTCTTCATCTCTTGTGGGTTTCAAGAGAGGTGTTATCTTTAACTTTATCTTTTCCATTGTAATTTGTATTGTAACAATTTGATTATAGTGACAGCGTTAATCCTCTGTTTGAGTGATTAGCAACTAGACGTAGGGTCTTTTGATTCGAACCAGTATAAATTTCCTGTGTAAGACTCTATCCCTTTCTCTATTTACATTTACACAGTTTTTAATCGGTAAAATTTGGGGAAATTTTTGAAAACCTAATTTTTATTAAGAAACCAATTCACCCCCCTCTTGGTTTTTGTCCGACCACGCGAACATTCCGCTGCGCGATTCTAACAAGTGGTATCAGAGCTTGCTTTGATATTCATTCAAATTTTCGAAAATGGCCGGACAAAATCAAACTTTTGCCGAAGGTGCGTCTATCAACAGACCCCCACTTTTTGCGGGTCAAAATTATCCTTTCTGGAAGGTACGTATGCAAATATTTTTAGAGTCTGTTGATAGAGGCGTTTGTGACGCTATTTTAAACGGTCCATATATTCCTAAAATTACTGAGAACGGTGTTGACGTTCTTAAACCTTTTTCTAGATGGACTGCAGAAGAAAATAGGAAAGCCCAATTTGACATTAGGGCTAGAAATATTATTTCATCTACTCTAACCCTTGACGAGTTTTATAGAATTTCTGTTTGTAAAAGTGCACAGGAAATGTGGGAAATGCTTAGAGTGACCCACAAAGGAACTGATGACGTTAAAAGAGCACACAAAAATTCTCTAATCCAAGAATACGAGTTGTTCCGGATGCAACAAGGCGAAACGATCTTTGACGTACAAAAGCGTTTCACTCATATCGTGAACCATCTCACCGGACTAGGTAAAATTTTTGACGTTGATGAATTAAATGTTAAAATTTTGAAATCTTTGGATAGGAAATGACAACCTAAAGTGATGGCCATCTCGGAGTCACAAAATCTTGCCACTATGTCTATGGCGGCGCTCTTTGGAAAACTTAGAGAACATGAGTTAGAGGTTGGAAGGTTAAACGAAGAAGAAGGACAATTTCAAAAGAAGAATCTAGCCTTCAAAACCGAAATCTCCAAAGGTAAAAATAAAAGGGAAGAAGAAGACTCAAACGATGAAGAAGAAGAGTTGAGTCTAATGATAAAGAAGTTCACCAAATTCATGAAAGCCAAAGGAAGACATCCCTTCAAAGGTAAAGGAAAGGTAAGGGAAAATTCTTCCGTAAATATAAAATGCTATGGTTGTGGTGAAGCAGGACATGTAAAGACCGAATGTCCAAATAAGAAGAACGATGAAGTTAAAGGCAAAAAGCACTTCAAGAAGAAAGCTTACATTGCTTGGGACAATAGTGACTCAATTTCGGAATCAAGTGACTCGGAAATAGAAGCAAACATTTGCTTAATGGCAAATGACAACATATCATCCGATTTTGAGGTAAGTGATTCTGACACATCTTCTAGTGATGAGGATAATAACTATGATGAATTGCAAAATGCTTATAACGAATTGTTTAGTGCTTTTAAGAATTTGAAAGATGAATATAAAGTTGTAAAGAAGAACTTAAGTAGATCCGAAAAGGAAATAGACTCCTTAAAAATGAAAATCACATGTTTAGAAGAAAAGGAGTCCTTAGAAACGAAAATTGTATGTTTAGATGAGGAAAATGATAAGAACTTAGCATGTGCAAATTGTAAAGAGCATGAATATGATATAGATATTCTTAATCATTTGCTAGACAAAGCCGAAAAGGAAATAGATGATCTTAAGAAGCATGAAATGGTGTTTGCTCAAAATAATGTAAATCATCAAGTTCCTTTGAGAAAGCCTAAAAGGAAAAATAAAAGAGTATGGGTAGAAAAAGGAACTAGAGCATCTATAATTAGAAATGCACCATTTTCAAATGCTACATCAAAAGTATATTTTTATTGCATGAAACAAGGTCACACGTCAAATAGATGTAAAATTAAACATTTTGGTGTACCTAAAGGTAAATACATTTGGGTTCCTATAGCTAAATAATTTGTTATGTCTCTAACCCCAAGGACCCAAAAGTTGTGGGGACCTAAGTTTACTATATTCTTGTTTTGTAGGAAACTTCCAAATCAAAGAAGTCTATGTGGTATCTTGATAGCGGATGCTCAAAGCATATGACCGGAGATAAATCTAAATTTGTGAGTTTCAAAGCTAAGGAACAAGGATATGTAACTTATGGGGACAACAACAAAGGGAAGATCCTTGGAATTGGAAACATAGGCGGTGCAAACACTTTGGAGATCAAGGATGTGCTACTTGTTGATGGACTTAAGCATAATCCCCTTAGCATAAGTCAATTATGTGACAAAGGTTTCAAGGTAATTTTTGAAAGCAAATTTTGCACCATACACTTGATAGATTCCGAAAATGTAGCATTGAAAGGCATTAGGCATAACAACATATATTTGATTGATTTGGATTGTTTACATGATTCTAGTATAATATGTTTAGTTGCTAAGGAAGAGAACCCTTGGTTATGGCATAAAAGAGCTGCTCATATAAATATGCATCATTTGAATAAATTGATATCAAAAGACTTAGTTATTGGTTTGCCTAAGTTAAAATTTGAAAAAGATAGGTTATGTGATGCGTGTCAAAAGGGTAAACAAGTAAAATCATCATTTAAATCAAAGAATGTTATTTCCACATCAAAACCCCTAGAATTATTACATTTAGATTTATTTGGACCTTCTAGGATAAAAAGCTTTGGTAGAAATTATTATGGACTTGTGATTGTTGATGATTACTCTAGATATACATGGACATTTTTCCTAACTACGAAAAGTGAAGCTTTTAAGGTCTTTAGAAAATTTGCAAAACAAATTCAAAATGAGAAAGACTTAAGAATTAAAGTTTTAAGAAGTGACCATGGTGGTGAGTTTCAAAATGAAAAGTTTGAAAATTATTGTGAAGAAAATGGAATTTTACATAACTTTTATGCTCCTAGGACTCCCCAACAAAATGGTGTAGTTGAAAGGAAAAATAGGTCATTAGAGGAACTTGCTAGAACTATGTTAAATGAATCTAATGTTCCTAAGTATTTTTGGGCTGATGCGGTTAGTACTGCATGTTATGTTTTAAATAGAATGCTCATTAGGTCAATAATTAAATCTACTCCATATGAATTGTTTAATGGTAGAAAGCCTAATGTTTCTCATTCGAAAATCTTTGGATGTAAGTGTTTTGTGTTAAATAATGGAAAGGATAACTTAGGAAAATTTGACTCTAAAGCTGATGAGGGCATTTTCTTAGGTTATTCATTAACTAGCAAGGCTTATAGGGTGTTTAATAGGAGAACTTTGAATATAGAAGAATCTATACATGTTACCTTTGATGAGATTGTAGACCTTGGGGGAAATCCTCTTGAGTCAAATAAAGAAATTGCAGGTGATGATGAATATATAAGAGAAGCTCTTGATGAATTATATTTGGAAGAAAATGAGCCTTCTCAAACGCCTGAATTAGCAAAAGAATGGCAATCACCTAGAGGACTCTCAATGGACAATATCATTGGTGATATCTCAAAAGGGGTAAGAACTAGAAACATGACTAATTTTTGTATGTCTGTAGCTTTTGTGTCACAGATTGAACCCAAGAATGTTGAGGAAGCACTTAAAGATGACCAATGGTGCATAGCTATGCAAGAGGAACTTAACCAATTTGAAAGAAATCAAGTCTGGGAATTAATCCCAAGGGAAGAATCACATCAAGTTATTGGAACCAAATGGGTGTTTAGAAATAAACTTGATGAAGATGGGAACATAACAAAGAATAAAGCTAGACTTGTTGCAAAAGGCTATTGTCAAGAGGAAGGTATAGATTATGATGAAACTTATGCTCCTGTTGCCAGGTTAGAGGCTATACGCCTACTTCTTGCCTATGCATCTTTAATGAAATTTAAACTATATCAAATGGATGTTAAAAGTGCATTTTTGAATGGTTTTATTAAAGAAGAAGTTTATGTGGAGCAACCCCCTGGTTTTGAGGATTTTAGTTTTCCTAATCATGTTTTTAAATTAAAGAAAGCATTATATGGGTTGAAACAAGCTCCTAGATCTTGGTATGAAAGGCTAAGTTGTTTCCTAACATCAAATGATTTTTCTAGAGGAAAAATTGATTCTACACTGTTTATAAAGAAAGTTAAAGAACATATCTTATTGGTCCAGGTGTATGTTGATGATATTATTTTTGGATCAACTGATAATTCATTATGTGTAGAATTTGCTAAGATAATGCAGGGAGAGTTTGAAATGTCTATGATGGGAGAATTGACATTCTTCCTTGGACTACAAACCAAGCAACTTAAAGATGGCATTTTCATCTCTCAAACCAAATACTGCAAAGAGATCCTTAAAAAGTTTGGAATGGACACCTCAAAGGAAGCTAACACACCCATGGGAACTTCATGCTATCTAGACAAGGATGAATCAGGTTTGGAAGTTAATCAAACTATGTATAGAGGTATGATAGGATCATTGTTATACTTAACTGCAAGTAGACCTGATATTATGCATTCTGTCTGTGTGTGTGCTAGATTTCAGGCTTGTCCTAAAGAATCTCATCTAATTGCAGTGAAACATATTTTAAAATACTTAAAAGGAACTACTGGTTTTGGTTTATGGTATCCGTCTGATGCTTGTATGAGTTTAATAGGATATTCTGATGCTGATTATGGTGGATGTAAAATTGATAGGAAAAGTACTAGTGGGACATGTCATTTGTTAGGTTCATCCTTAATATCCTGGCATTCTAAGAAACAGGCATGTGTTGCTTTATCTACCACTGAAGCTAAATATATTGCAGCTGGTAGTTGTTGTGCTCAAATTCTGTGGATGAAACAATAGTTAGAAGATTATAATATCTTTTTAAATGACATTCCGTTGATGTGTGATAATACAAGTGCAATAAATCTTACTAAGAATCCAGTAATGCACTCTAGGACTAAACATATAGAAATAAGACATCACTTTTTGAGAGATCATATCAGCAAAGGAAACTGTAAAATAGAGTATGTAGATACTAAACGTCAATTAGCAGATATTTTACTAAGCCTCTACCCAAGGATAGATTCTATGATCTTAGAAGAGACTTAGGGATATTAGAAATAGCTTAAATTCTGCTTAATTTGACTGTTTTGGGATGATTGTAATGAATGATTGTTTCTGCAATAAAATATGATGTTTCTTTAATGCTTTGTTTGACGGGGAGCTTTCTCTAAATTATGCATATTTTGAGGGGGAGCTCTTATGTTTGTAATAGATGAATTATTTTTTATTCTAATCAAAATAGGGCGAGAAAATATTTAAAGCCTAATTTGATTACTTTTAATTATTATCAGGTATGTTTAATGTGTTTGTTAGTATGACAGATAAAACAGGTTATTACAAGGCTTTAAAAGATAATTTTGATCATCATCAAAAAGGGGGAGATTGTTGAACATTCAAGGACTTGATGTTGCACTTGATGAACATGAAGATTGTTGATTTTGATGATGATTCAAGAACACAAAGACTTAGAGTGTTGAAGACTTGTTTTGTATTGTAATAACTCTGTTTCATTTAGATTGAGTCTGTATTATTAGAGTTTAAGATAGCCGGTACATAGTCTTCACCTTAGAAGCTTCAAAAAGCTCAAATTTATCATCCAGGCTCGGCTTTAATCGATTAAATAGGTAAATAATCGATTAAAACAGTGAGAAAAATCATTTTCTATAATAACTCACTGTTTTAATTGATTAAATCAACTTTTAATCGATTATTAGGCGGTTTAATCGATTAAATCACCTTTTAATCGATTAAAACAGAGAGGTTTGGGTTTTGTTGATATTTGGCTCTATTTTAATCGATTAACACTTCTTTTAATCGATTATTTCAGTCAGATTTTGATTTTTAACTTCAAATCAACCCTATTTTCGAAAACCCTATTTCCAAGAACCCTAGTTTCGAAATCCCCAATTCCAAAACCCTAATTTCTCTACTTAAACTCTTCTATGGCACTCAGAAAACAAGAATAACCTTTTTCATACAAAAGTTAAGTGCTGTAGTGTCAGAGAACTGTTTGTTGCAAGAAAAAGGGGCTTTTGGAACCTGGTGTGGGCTAGAAGCGATAAGAATCACTAAGTGGAGTTCTTAGTGGATTGTGTGTTGTGCCGTCTCTGGGGAAAACTGTTCTTCATCTCTTGTGGGTTTCAAGAGAGGTGTTATCTTTAACTTTATCTTTTCCATTGTAATTTGTATTGTAACAATTTGATTATAGTGACAACGTTAATCCTCTGTTTGAGTGATTAGCAACTGGACGTAGGGTCTTTTGATCCAAACCAGTATAAATTTCCTGTGTAAGACTCTATCCCTTTCTCTATTTACATTTACACAGTTTTTAATCGGTAAAATTTGGGGAAAATTTTGAAAACCTAATTTTTATTAAGAAACCAATTCACCCCCTCTTGGTTTTTGTCCGACCACACGAACATTCCGCTGCGCGATTCTAACAATCTGGGCTCCCATGATTTCTATCCTCTGGGTCAAGGTGTCGACTTGGGTTTGCAACTCTTCACTGTTTAAAAGCGCAACAAGTGGGGCGGATGGTCGTGACATCCCTCTACTTCTTCTCCACTCCTCGTAGTCACTGGAGGCAGCTACTCGAGCTTTTCCTAGCTCTCTATCTCCCATGAAGACCGGTTTCTCCCATGCTCTTCTTACAGCAAGTGAATTAGCGACAATGCATGGATCTCCGAAGAAACACAGTCCTCCGAGCTCTTCCCGGGATATTATAGTTTGAGTCCTCATGAGTTGTCTCATAGCCACCTTTGGAGAATAGGCTATGCAACCTCTGAGTCCTATTAACGATATGCTCGGATAATCTCCACATCTGATGAGGATTGGGCCGGGTCGGAACTAAGGGCATACCCAGGATAATTGGTTAACATCCCATCATTCTATCTCTACCTTCCATTCCATGGTCGTGCGTGGACGGAGAGGGATTTTGGAGAAGCTTCTCAAAGGATCGGGGAACATCCCTATGTGACTAGAAGCGTAGAAATGTGTGATTCCCCACACAAAAAGCAGTGAAGAGCAACATCTAAGTGTTTTTCCTTGCTTCTGGTGACAGAATTCCACCGAACGCAAGGTGTCGGCAAGAAGTGCAGGCAAGGGACTCTTCGAGTTCACGTCCTAGGCAAAGAAGGCATCCATGACGGCTTGGTCTACTGTGTCGATATGGAAGGGAAACAAAATTGTTCCGAATAAGATTAAAGCCAGGGTTTTGTTGAAAGCTACCCATTCTGCCTTTTCAGCCAAAGCGGATAGATGATCTTCTAACATTGCGACTTTCCAACCCTGGACATTCCCTTTTGTTATCAGGGTAGTCTGCCGAAACGACAATCGGATGATGGTAGCGACTTGTGCTGCAGAAGTATATGCTTCGTGGCGGATATGGACCCCGACTGATTTGGGCCATTTTAGCATAATCTCATACTCCTCCAAAGTAGGCACCATATCGATTTGCGAGAACTCAAAGCAGTGCAGACTAGAATTCCAAAAATGAACTAGAATCCTGATAAGTGTAGGATCGACACAGATCTTCAGTAGGTCGAGAATCCGTTCATAGGATTTTTCAAAGTCGGAGCGGACCTCTGGTGGAATCAACGTGCAAAGTCATTCCAGTCTATCAGCGTGGTATCGGGGAATGTCCACTTTCTTCAATTGTCTACTAGTCCCCTCCATTTTCTAAAAAACCAAATTGCATGCTTATGAATATGATGCTTATTGTAGGTATGTATGTAAGTTTTTGTTTTTTCCTATTTATTTATCATGTTTTACTTCTACATGATGTATGATAGCTTTTGTGTATTTTTTTTAAAGTAAACTATCTATATGGATGTTTTATGAATTTGATGTTTTATGAACAAGGTCCCATTTGGGTTTTTATGATTTTTTTTTTGTAGGTTGTATTTTATAGCCTTTTATCTCTTCTGTCGGACTGCGTGGCTACTTAGCTTACAAAGAACCTGAAACCAGGCTAGCTAAAAGGCAGATTGTCCGAGATAAAATGGTTTATTGCGAAAGAATAATGTTTAGCGTCCCTTTATCTCTTCTGTCGGACTGCGTGACTACTTAGCTTACAAAGAACCTGAAACCAGGCTAGCTAAAAGGCAGAATTTCCGAGATAAGGGTGTTTATTGCAAAAAAATATTTTTTTGTGATTTTCCATTTTTATTTGTTGTTTGGTTATGCTATGCAACAAGCAAATGCACACACAATTCACTCATCCGCGAACACGTAAGAAGACGTTTAATTACGAGGTAGGATTTTCCTGCAGAAAAGTGTGTTAGCAAAGGTAGGTTCTAACTGTTCTCACCAAGGCTTAGGCCCCCAAGGTGCCCCCATTATAGGGTCCCCACTCTCCAGCCTTCTGACCATGCTTAGCACTAAAGCCATAGTCAGTCTTTGTACCAAAAGAGGAAGGTTATCACCTTGAGTGGTGGTTTCTGATCATACCGGTGGGCTGGATGGCCCTCACTACGGCAAACAGTACCTGCCACCCACTCCCTATGGATTTCTCACTTGCCCTTGGGTATAGAGGGAACTGTTGTGTGCAAAGGTTTGTGTACAGTTTATATTTCAAACAATTGCGTAAAATAAACAAACAACAGCTATTAAAGCCAAACAAAAAAACATGTTATAATACAAGGTAGGGTAAAAGCGAAATTCTTAAGTTTATTTATTAAACGGGCCCATCACTAAATGGGATCAACTCTCTAGGCTTCCCCAGTGGAGTTGCCATCTGTCACTGCCATCAAGAGAGGTGGTCAGAGCGATGCGATGGTTTCGACTTCCTGTTTTCACATTTTGTATGGGTGGTGTTACAATGCCTCTAGGTTGTCTGATAACCGGGCTGGACCTAAGGGCGAGATTTTCGAAAGGGTGCTTTTAGGTTGTCCGATAACCGGGATGGACCTAAAAGCAGGTTTTCAAAGGGGTTCTTATGGAGTCGTCATCGATGTTTTTACCAGAAACATCGAAAAAGGAAAAGAAGGCATTGGTTTTTTAAGAAAAAACCAACTTTGGCCATTATAACCAGAGTTGGGTAAGAGAGTTAGTTACGTGTAGGGAAGGTATTAGCTTCCCTACAACGCCCCTTTCTGTTTCCCTATGATAGGCCGGTTATTTGCGAAATTAAAAGATAACGACTACATGGCCCTAATTAATGCATATATATATGATAAAGCGGTAAAAAGAGAGAGAGAGAGAGAGAGTGAAGGAACCTCCGGAGCAAGTTTTAATTAATTCTTTAAAAGATAGGGTGCGTTTTGGCAACCCTTCGCTCTTACAACGTTGAATTCTCTCTCGAAACGCTATAAAAAACTCTCTTAAAGACACTAAGAAAACTCTGAAAATGCTTCGGAGGGGCTCTAGGAGAAGAATTATAAGAAATGATAGAAGGAGAAGTGGAAGAGTTGTGTGAAATGGAGAGGAGAGCACTCCCCTTTTATAGGGATTCGCACCTGTCAGGTCGGACCGTCGTCTCACCTGGCAAGGTCGAGACGGCTGTCTCACCATTCGGGACGGCCGTCTCATCTTTGACAAATGACGAGACCGCCGTCTCGCCAATCGAGATGGCAGTATCGATTTGTCAAATGGCGAGAGGGCCGTCTCGCCAACTGGGAAGATGGTCTCGCTAATGGCAAGTGGCGACAAGGCCGTCTCACCAAACGAGACGACAATCTCTACTTTGCCATTCAGCGAGACGGCAGTCTCGACCCTTAAGGTGGGAATCCTTATTATTTGTACAAAAAAGGCCCTTCTACTCTAATATGGGGCCTAAAAGTCTATCCTAGGGATCTTCTAGGCCTTGCCCATCTTCAAATTGAAGGTCTTCTGGTCTTTATTTTGCGACCGGACAAGATTTAGGGTCTACATGAATCAATCTATGTATAGAGGTATGATAGGTTCACTATTATACTTAACCGCAAATAGACCTGATATTATGAATTCTGTTTATGTGTGTGCTAGATTTTAAACATGTCCAAAAGAATCTTATTTAACTGCAGTAAAACGAATCTTAAAATATTTAAAAGCAACTACAGGATTTGGATTATGGTATCCATATGAAGCTTCTCCTAGTTTAATAGGATGTTCTGATGCTGATTATCGTGGATGTAAGATTGATAGAAAGAGTACTAGTGGAACATGTCATATGTTAGGATCATCTTTAGTGTCTTGGCATTCTAAGAAACAAGCATGTGTTGCTTTATCCACAACTAAAGCTGAATATATTGCAGCTGGTAATTGTTGTGCACAAATCCTATGGATGAAGCAACAACTAGAAGATTATAATATTTTTCTAGATAATATTCCTTTAATGTGTGATAATACAAGTGCAATCAATCTTACTAAGAATCCCGTAATGCACTCTAGAACTAAGCATATAGATATTAGACATCATTTCTTAAGAGATCGTATTAGTAAGAGAAATTATAAAATTGAATATGTTTATAGACCCCTAATCTTGCCCGACCTCAAAATAAAGACTAGAAGACCTCCTTTTCGAAGATGGATGAAGCCTAAGAAGCCACTAGGAGAGACTATTAGGCCCCCATACTAGGATAGGAGGTATTTTTGGCACAACAATAAGGATTTTCGCCTTTTAAGGTCGAGACCTCCGTCCCAGATTCGGGACTGCCGTCTCGCCTTGCGCAATTGGCGAGACGGCCGTCTCGCCATTCCTGCAAGGCGAGACCGCCGTCTCGACCTTGTCAGACGAGACGACCCGTCTCGACCTGACAGGTGCTAATCCCTATAAATAGGGCCCCCATTCCCCTCATTCCACACAGTTCTCTCACTCTCTCTCTAGTCACATCACTAGATTCTCTCTCTAGAACCCCTCCGAAGCATTTCCGGAGTTTCTGAGCGTTTCTAAGAGTGTTTTTTAGCGTTTCGAGAGGTTTCTGACGCTGTGTAGAGTGAAGGACTGCCGCATAGCATCCTAATTTTTAAAAAATTAATAGAAAGCGTGCCTCAGAGGTTTCTACACTCTCTCTCTCTCTCTCTCTCTCTCTTTCTCTTTTACCGCTTTATTTTAATCTTGCAATAGATAAGGGCCATGTAGTCATAACATTAAATTCCGCAAAATAAAGGGTAAAAGCGTATTTTCCGGCTTATTTACTCATAATAGCTGGCCTATCATAGGGAACCCGAAAGGGGCGTCGTAAGGGAACTAACACTTCCCTTACACGTAACTAACTCCCTTACCCAACTCTGGTTCTAATGACCAAAGTTGGTTTTTCGAAAACCAACGCCTTTTAAACTCCTTTTTCGATGTTTCCGGTAAAAACATCGGTGGCGAATCCAGAGAACCCTTCAAAACTAGCTCTTGGATTAGCCCGGTTATCAGACAATCCAAGAGCGCCCTTTCGAAAACCTCGCCCCTAGGTTCAGCCCGGTTATCGGACAACCTAAATGCGTTGTAACCACCAATAAAAAACGCGAAAAATGGAAAGTTGGAACCATCGCGTCGCTCCGACTGCCTCGTTTTGACGGCGGCGACAGATGGCGACTGCACTGGGGAAGCCTAGAGAGTTGATCCCATTTAGTGATGGGCCAGCTTAAAAATAAATAAACCAAGAAAATTACGCTTTTACCCTGCCTTGTATTATAACATGTTTTATTGCTTGGCTTTAATAATTGTTGCTTGTTTATACTTACGCAATTGTTTGAAATACAAATTGTACACAAACCCTTGCACACTACAGATCCCTCTATACTCGGGGGCAAGTGAGAAATCCATAGGGAGTGGATGGCAGGTACGGTTCGCTGTAGTGATGGCCTTATGCCCACCAGTGTGATCGGAAACCACCACTCAAGGTGATAACCTTCCTCTTTTGGCACAAAGACTGACTATGGCCTTAGTGCTAAGCATGGTCGGAAGGCTGGAGAGTGGGGACCCTATAATGGGGGCACCTTGGGGGCCTTAGCCTTGGTGAGAACAGTTAGAACCCACCTTTGCCAATGCACTTTTCTGCAGGAAAATCCTACCTCGTGATTAAAAACGACTTCTCGCCTGTTCGCGGATGATTGAATTGTGTGTGCATATGTTTGTTGCATTTGTCTGTTGCATAGCATAAACAAACAACAAAAATCAAAAAAAAAAAAATTTGCAATAAACACCCTTATCTCGGACAGTCTGCCTTTTAGCTAGCCTGGTTTCAGGTTCTTTGTAAGCTAAGTAACCACGCAGTTCTGACAAAAGAGATAAGGGACGCTAAATATTTTTTCGCATAAAGCCATATTTTTATCTCAGACA
This sequence comes from Sphenostylis stenocarpa, assembly GCA_963425845.1. NCBI lineage: Eukaryota > Viridiplantae > Streptophyta > Magnoliopsida > Fabales > Fabaceae > Sphenostylis > Sphenostylis stenocarpa. The sequence continues at coordinate 41,018,905 of OY731403.1, forward strand.
GTCTGCCTTTTAGCTAGCCTGGCTTCAGGTTCTTTGTAAGCTAAGTAGCCACGCAGTCTGACAGAAGAGATAAAAGGCTATAAAATAAAAATAAAAATAAAAATCCAATAAAATTTTCTTTTCTTTTCTCAATTCCGAAATGATAAATGGGACCTTGTTCAAAAATATTCATTCATATAGGTAGTTTATTTTTCAAAAAAATACGCAAATATCATACAAAACATGATAAATAGAAAATAAACACTCACATTCATTCGAATAAGCATCATTTTCATAAAACATGCATTTTGGTTTTAGAAAATGGAGGGGACTAGTAGACAATTGAAGAAGGTGGATATTCCCCGATACCATACTGAGAAGCTGGAACGGCTTTGCGCGGTAATGCCACCAGAGGTCCGTGCCGATTTCGAGAAATCTCATGGACGGATTCTCGACCTATTAAAGATCTGTGTCGATCAAGTGTTCCTCAGGGTATTAATTCACTTTTGGAACTTCAGTCTGCGATGCTTCGAATTTCCGCAGTTTGATATGGTGCCAACGTTAGAGGAGTACGAAATTATGTTGAAATGGCCCAAATCAGCCGGGGTCCATATCTGCCACGGGGCATATACTCCTGCAGCACAAATAGCTGCCATCATCCAACTGCCTTTCCGGCAGACTACCCTGATAGGAAAAGGGAACGTCCAGGGTTGGAAGGTCTCAATGTTAGAAGAACACCTGTCCAACTTTGCTGAAAGGACAGAGTGGGTCGCTTTTAACAAAACCCTGGCTTTAATCATTTTTGGAACAATCTTGTTTCCCTTCCACCTCGACACAGTGGATCAAGTCGTCATGGACGCCTTCTTCGCCTGGGACGTGAACTCGAAGAGTCCCTTGCCTGCAATTCTTGCCGACACCTTGCTCTCGGTTAAATTCTGCCACCCAAAGCAAGTGTGGGGCATTACACATTTTTACGCCTCTAGCCACATGGGGATGTTCCCCGACCCTTTGAGGAGCTTCTCCAAAATCCCTCTCCAACGACGCTTAACTTCAGAATGGAGGGACGAGTTGGAACAAAAGGACGCCAACGACTTATCCTGGGTTTGCCCTTGGTTCCGACCTGGCCCAATTCTCATCAGATGCAGAGACTATCCGAATGTACCCTTGATAGGACTCAGGGGTTGCATAGCCTACTCACCTAGGGTAGCTATGAGACAACTCATGAGAACCCAAACTACGATGTCTCGAGGGGAACTCGGAGGACTGTGTTTCTTTGGAAACCCATGCACAATCGCCAACTCACTAGCCGTGAAAAAAGCATGGGAGAGACCAGTCTATATGGGAGATAGAGAGCTAGGAAAAGCTCGAGTGGCTGTCTCCGGTGACTGTGAGGTGTGGAGAAAAAGAAGAGGGATGTCTTAACCGTCCACCCCACTCATTACAAGCGCCAACAGTGAAGAGTTGCAAGCTCAAGTCGACGCCTTGACCCAGAGGATAGAAATCATGGGAGCCCAGATGAGGGCCCTTGAAGAGAGAGAGCAAGAATTTATCCTCACCATAGATGGTCTGCAAAGGCAATGCAAGAAAAAGGATCATGAAATAGAGCGCCTCAAGGACCAATGTGTTGACTCCAACGAGCAAGCTATCCGAGCATCCAAAACTGCCAGAACTAGCTCGGATAGCCAACTTCAAGAAATAAACGCCAGATCAGCACACCTTGAGGCCGAATCAGCAAAATAGGCTCAGACAATCAAGGAATTGTCGCGAGAACTCACCAAGACTCGGTTAGAAATACGCCAAGAGCGAGAGGCCAATCGGAGACTCAACAGAAGTCTCACTGAGCTACGCTGCAAAGAAAGAGACGGGCTAGCTCAGTACGGCCAAGTATTACAAGAAAAGGACTGAGCTCTTGAAAAACTCGATGAACTGCAAGCCTTGGTCATCCATCAAGAGGCGAAGATCAAAGAGGCTCAAAAGTACAGTGAAGATATGAGCCAGACGGTCCAAAAGCAAAGCGAAGCACTTGCTCACCACGTTCGCGAAGCCGAAAGAGAATTACATAGAGATCAAGACCTGCCTGTGGGTTTCTTTAGGCTTTTCCGTTTTTGCCAAAAATTTCTTCGTAGTATGGAGTAGGGGAATGTACACCTTCCAAAAGATAAATGAAATTTTTCTTTATCCAACAATTGTCTACTTGCATGCATATCATTCATCTGCATAATTAATTTTCCCTCCTTCATTCTTAATAAATAAGATAATAAAAAGGAAGGATTAACTGACACGTCTTCCAAATCAGAAGAATGGAGAGAAAGCCACTCCTAATAAAGCTTTCCCCAACGGTCGACTCGCCACAAGAGGAAAATAAGCCTTGACCGTTGGTCCTCAAGAATAAAGAAGAGGGGGCAAGGACGCCAGTGCGGCTATTTATGCCACGTCCTTTCCCCTACGAATCAAATAAGGTTGTACCGTGGAGATACGGAGAATCTTCACCAATAAAAGAGGATATCACGAACATAGCCAGCATCGGGGGCATGACTAGAAGTGGAAGAATCTACTCCCCCAAGGACTCACAAGAAGATGTCCTCAGAAATAAAGGAAAGAAATAAAAAGACCGAAGAAGAAAAGGAAAATAAGGAATCCAAGGAGGAGACAGAGGAATTACTCCAGTTTATAAGGCAAAGCGAGTATTCCATTATAGACCAGCTCAATCGCACACCTGCAAAGATAACGTTATTATCTCTAATGATGAGCTCAGAACCGCACAGAAACGCCCTGCTGAAGGTCTTGAGCGAAGCGCATGTACCTTATACCATATCCCAAGAAAAGGTTGAGAGGATCGTCGGTCACATCATGGCAAGCGATCACCTCACCTTTGTTAGAAAAGTAGTTTTAAATCAAGAGGGGGGTGAATTGATTTTTGAAAGGTTTTCGTAATAAACAGATTATCTAATTCGAAAATTAAGTTTACTAATCAATTCACGAATCACAAAGCAATTAAACAATACAAGCGCAACAACTGAAATTAAAGAGAGAAAGGTTAGGAAAGATTTCACCGGTAATTTTATACTGGTTCACCCAATACCAGGGCTACGTCCAGTCTCCAGCCAAATTCTAGTTGGGTTCCACTAGAATAGATGTTTTACAGACTCAACAATCTTACACCTACTCTAACACAAGAACCAACTTCCAGTTCTTGCACTCAACCTTTCCACCAAGAACCAAATTCCAGTTCTTGGAAACCTCTGCAACCAAATTCCAGCCGCAGAGAACCCAGTACCCAAATTCCAGGCACCACACAGTACAAGAACCAAATTCCAGTTCCTGTACTCAACCTCTCAACCAAGAACCAAATTCCAGTTCTTGGAAACTTCTACAACCACCTACCAGCTGCAGAAAACTTGTACCCAAATTCCAGGTACAACACAATACAAAGAAATGAAAAGCAATTGAAAAGAAAAAACTTAGAAAGCTCAAACCGGATTACGCTTATCTACTGTAAGTTCCTCCTTCAAAGAATGCAAAAGTGCCTCAAGAAAGATTTCAAAAGAAGTTCACAAAGCAGTTACGAATCTTTCTTGGAAAAGGATGCTTAACAGCTTGCTTGAATTGATTGCTTAGTTTGTATGAAAACTGATATGTAAAAAGTTCCAAGCAAATCTGCTTTTTAAAAGAGTTTTCGAAAAAGCTGCATTAATTAATCTGTTGAAAGTTTGTTTTAATCTGTTGAAATAGCCGTTATAATCTGTTAAAAGTCCTTTCAACCCATTAATGCGTTCTTGTTCTTTAACAAAATTGTTTTAGCCGATACGACCACGTTTTTATCAGTTAAAACATTTTACAAACATTTTCAAAGAGTAATTCAATCGATTGATTCGCGTATTAATCGATTGATTTGCTTAAAAACCTTCTTATAAAACTTTCCAAGTTATTTTAGCTGATATAAAGTCGTTTTAATCGATTGAAAATCTGCACATAAATTTTCAAGTCTTTTTAATCGATTGAAAGTTCGTTTTAATCGATTGAAATAAGTCTGATTGGTCATAATTCAATTTTGATCGATCATAACCAACTCTGATCGGTCATAATTTCATTCTGATCGATCATCCTGACTTCCAAAGTGGTTTTAATCGATTAAAACGTGTTTTAATGGATTAAAATAAATCTGAACGCTCATTTTTAAAGTCTGATCGATTATATTTCATTCTGACCTGTCATATTCGAATTCTAATCGGTCATAAAGGGTTTTAATCGATTAAAAGAAGTTTGTATCGATTAAAATACTGTCTTTTAAAACTATATCAGTTAAAAACATTGTTAAGAAAGTTCTTTGTCAAAATGCTTTTGTTTGATTTGTTTAAAACTATTTTTGAGGCATTTTGCAAATTGAGTGAAGGAGCTTCATGCAGTGGAAAAGGTAAAGTGGTTTTACCTAAGCTTTCTGATAAGACACACTAAGTCTTCAGCTCCATTCTTCTGAGTGACTTGTTTGACTGTTGCAGAGTTGACCTTTGACTTTATCTTTGACTTCATCAAATCACTGAGATCTTTGCTAGTATCACTTTCAACCTTCACAGAGGAAGAACTCCCCCTCGAGGGATCAAACCATAACAAGTCCTTGCACATCTCAATCAAGTGCAAGGAGTACCTCATCGCCAAAGTTCTTGTGGATAACGGGTCGTCCTTGAACGTGATGCCCAAGTGCACACTAGACAAGTTGACTATACAAGGAACCCGTCTGCGCCCAAGCAGCACTATCGTTCGAGCCTTCGACGGATCAAAGCGAGAAGTAGTGGGAGAAGTTAATTTTCCAATTCAAGTCGGACCCACTATCTTCAACGTCGATTTCCATGTAATGGATATTACTCCAGCATATAGTTGTCTCCTCGGCAGGCCTTGGATTCATGACGCTAAGACAGTACCTTCGACGCTCCACCAAAAGGTCAAATTCATAGTGGGTGACAAATTGGTCACAGTCCAAGCAGAAGATGATATCTTGATCAGTGGACCGTCCACCCAACCTTATGTGGATGCGGCTGAAGAGGCCCTTGAAACATCTTTTCAAGCGCTCGAAATTGCTAGCATAGAGCGACTTCCCAAAAACACGAAGGTAGCCCGCATGATGTTGAAGCACGGTTACCATCCTGGCCAAGGACTGGGGGCAGATTCCCAAGGCATGAGGGAACCTCCAGAATTCAAAGACAATCCTTTCAAGCATGGCCTAGGATATGACCCTACTAAGGGTCGAGCGGAAAAAGGAAAAGGGAAGTCTCCCCTCCGCACACTCAAGCAAGTTTTCCAAAGTGGAGGGGTGCAAGCGTCAAGAGCTACCCTAGTCATTAGGAGATCTTTTTCTTCATTTAAGGGATGTAAACCCCATGATTGTTAGAGATTATCCCCCGGGGCTAGCCCGACCCCCGGGCATTTTAGGGCACATATTCCCTTATTAATTAATAAAGAATACTTCTTACTATCTGCTTCTCTTCTTGCTATTTCTGACTAGACTTCACAATAACCGTGTCTAAGTAAAGAAAAAAGAAGAATAAAAAGCGCGACCAAATAACCAAATTTCGCCATTGCTATTACAATCAAGCTAGTTGATTAAAAGCACCAAATAAAGGCTTTACCTCACCATAAAGAAAGTCATGCCTCGCCAATATTGTGAACAAAAAATAAATACACAAAAAAAGGGGCCCATAGAAGCCAAAGGCCAAAGAAAAGGGCAAAATACCCGGTAGGAAACCCACTAAGGGGGCTACGCAAAAGATAGGGTCAACCCGGTAGGACACCCGAACAAAAATAAAGGGTAGCCTAGGCAAAAGTTAGGGTTACAAAATAAGGTCCGCTAGGATTCCCCAAAAAACAAACAAAGAGGAGGAACCTAGACAAAAGTTAGGGCCAAAACACAATATCCTAGTTCGAAAACCCGAAGGGCGATCTAGGGAAGTCAACTAGCCATAAAAAGCAATGGAAATAAAACTAAGGCGCAAGTACAAAAAAAGAGGGAAAAACGTTTGCTTAGACAAAACCTAAACACCTAAGCCCAACCCTAGCTAGCCATGCTTACAAAAACCACTTTCTAATTGAAAATCAACCTTCTAAAACACAAACCATTGAGTTTGCCTCTTTACTTCTTTTCTCTTGACCTTCACAACAATATTCTAATAATTAATTTGGGAATATGGAGGCATATAGTCAACAAGAGGATTGAAATCCCTAGAGTGAAGAAAGAGGGACACTACATGGCAAAGAGTGCTCTACAAAAGAAAAAGAAAAGGAAAAAATAGTTATCCTTCGGTCACAAGAAGTCCGGTAGGGTACAGCCAAGCACAAGAACGCAGATCAGAGGGCTTTCGACGCTACAGGACATGTCAGTGAAATCATTCTGAAAAATTAACTAAAATAGGCATTATAGGGCATCAAACATGAAAACATTGCATGCATAAAAAAAAACCCGAAAATTCGAGACGGTCATCCGGAATTCCCAGACCGCCGTCCCCATCTCCAGCAAATCGAGACCACCATCTCGACTAACGAGACCGCCGTCTCGACTAACGAGACCGCCGTCTCGACTTGGCCGAAAACGAGACGGCCGTCCCGCTTGGCGAGACGGCCGTCTCGCTTAAGGTCAAAGTCGAGACCACCATCTCGCGGTCCTAGACGGCCGTCTCGACTTGCGCAAATTCGAGACCGCCGTCTCGACTTCTCAGACGGTGGTCCCGAATCAGATTTTCCCCCTATAAATAGGGGAGGCGTGTGGAGGATCCCTCACAACTCCTTTGCACCCCAGAACTTCCAACTCTCAGATCTCTCACTTCGGAGCACTTTCTGGCCAAAATGTTCGGTAAAAGTCAATCCAAGAAGAGAAGAGGCACTACCGGCGCTAGCAGTTCCTCGGCGCCAGCTCCCCAGGATCCTACTCAGCTCTCGCCACAACACCAAGCCTGCCTCGAACAAATTCGGGGTTACACGTGGCACCCCATGCTCAGGCTTGACTTCAGCATCCTCGCCGAGTTTGGGTGGGAGGACGATGTTCGGGCTCACATAGATAGCATTGGGTGGGGCTTCCTGCTGCAACCTCCACCTACCCACGTGTACCCTCAAGCGGTACTGGAATTCCTGGCCTCCATCTCCTACGCCGAGGCTCCCTCCATGGTCCCGGGCTTGCCACCCACCAAGATGGTGAATTACTTTATGGGTGGGACATACCGAACTACCACCCTCGACGAATTCAATGTGAGTATTGGGTTCGTCCAGCCCGAGGAGGTACTAACTCGGGAATAGCGGGAGGCCATCTGCAGCCGGCCCACCAACCTCACCGTCGCCGAAATGTGGGAGGAGCTCACAAGGTCGCCCACGCTGCCCACACTGATGAAGGGGTCAGCACTCCCCCCAGCCCTCCGCATTTGCCACAAGCTACTGGCTGGGACTGTCCACGGGAGGAAGGAAAGCCAGGGTAAGGTAACCCTCCCAGACCTCTTCGTACTTTACTGCATGAGCCAGAGGCGACGCTGTAACCCTGACTATTTCTTCCTGAGGGCCCTTAAGGACTTCGGGAGCAGACCAATGGGAGCCGTCCTCGTGGCTCCTCTTATCACCCCCCTAGCAGAGAAATGGGGGTGCGCTGGCCGGGAAGAGCTGGCCTCCAACCTGCGACCCGAATCCATCAACGGATCGATTCTGGTTAGCATGGGGATGCTGATACGCCGCGGGACTCAGTTGGCCCTTCATCCCTCGCTGGATTTCGCGCTGGACCTCCAGGACATCGTGGCAATGCACGATCTCCAAACGCCTCCCGACTTCCAGCAGCCACATCAGCACCAACAACCACCGCAATACACAGATGACTTTGCTGGCGTAAACCGCAACATCCACGATCTGCACCAGCAATTCGATCAAATGTCTGTGCAGCAAGAAGCCTTCGACACCCCACTGGAGACGTTGTACCAATATCAGCAGGGAATGCGGCAGGAATGGACAACATTCCAGCAAGAATACCATGACGAAGCCCGAGAGCAAGCAGAATTCTGGGAACACATGTACCAGCAATTCCCTCATCTTGGATCGTCTCCAGAAGACAGCCCTTAGGGATAGTGCTCGAAATGGCTGTAATAAAATTTTCCCTTATGAATAAAATTTTTATTTCATGCATTTCATTGCCAACTTTTTTTTCAAAAGTGAGCGTAACAAAAAAAAATAATAAGCAAAAAGATGTACGCTCAAGAAAAAAGCCAAAATCCTAAATCGCGAGAAAAAAGAGATAAAACCGCGAGAAAAAGGCGGGATTAAGACAAGCCATCACCTTGACCAACAGAATTCGACAAATAAAAAACAAGGATTGCCTGACAAGCCAGCAAGAGTCGGGCGATCACCACCAAAAGATCAAAAACAAAGAATCCCCAGCAATCAAAAAAAGCTGGATGAACACCAACAGAAATCCCCGGTACAGACCGAACGACAAACATCTCCAAAGAAGACCAACAAAAGCAAGCATGTCTCGACGTTCGGCACATGAGCCACCCGAGCAGTAAGCCGCCACCACCAGCGGTCCTACGCAGTGGACCGTACCAGCCTGATAGGGGGTTCATACCTATCAACCCGCGCACGAAAGTGCGCCTGATCTGCGCCCCAGCCGGGTTAGTAAGTCGCAACTACTAGCTTGATGGGGGGTTCATACCCATCCAGTCCAACACACAGCGGACTGCCACTACCAGCCTGATGGGGGGTTCATACTCATCCAGTCCAACACACAGCGGACTGCTTCTACCAGCCTGATGGGGGGTTTATACTCATCAACCGAAGGATCGGCTGTCGTCAGAAGGAGTATCCTAAGGTTCTACCATGTGTCAACCGAAGGGATCGACTACCATCAGAAGGAGTATCCTGGAGGTGCACATCACAACTTTTCCCCAGAAGATCAACTGCCGCAAGACGGAACATCCGAAGGGTGACCGGGCAAGAGGGTCAACTCCTTTACCTTCCAGTCGTTCTTCTTGGCACAACAGGCCAACAACCGACTGGTCAGATAAAGGGGGGACAGCTGTAGACCCCTAATCTTGCCCGACCTCAAAATAAAGACTAGAAGACCTCCTTTTCGAAGATGGATGAAGCCTAAGAAGCCACTAGGAGAGACTATTAGGCCCTCATACTAGGATAGGAGATATTTTTGGAACAAAAATAAGGATTTTCGCCTTTTAAGGTCGAGACCGCCGTCCCACATTCGGGACCGCCGTCTCGCCTTGCGCAATTGGCGAGACCGCCATCTCGTTTGGCGAGACGGCCGTCTCAACTGTCGAGATCGCCGTCTCGACCTTGTCAGACGAGACGGCTCGTCTCGACCTGACAGGCGCTAATCCCTATAAATAGGGCCCCCATTCCCCTCATTCCACACGGTTCTCTCACTCTCTCTCTAGTCACATCACTAGATTCTCTCTCTAGAACCCCTCCGAAGCATTTCCGGAGTTTCTGAGCGTTTCTAAGAGTGTTTTTTTAGCGTTTCGAGAGGTTTCCGACGCTGTGTAGAGTGAAGGGCTGTCGCATAGCACCCTAATTTTTAAAGAATTAATAGAAAGCGTGCCTCGGAGGTTTCTACACTCTCTCTCTCTCTCTTTTACCGCTTTATTTTAATCATGCAATAGATATAGGGCCATGTAGTCATAACGTTAAATTCCGCAAAATAAAGGGTAAAAGCGTATTTTTCGGTTTATTTACTCAGAATAGCTGGCCTATCATATGGAACCCGAAAGGGGCGTCGTAAGGGAACTAACACTTCCCTTACACGTAACTAACTCCCTTACCCAACTCTGGTTCTAATGACCAAAGTTGGTTTTTCGAAAACCAACGCCTTTTAAACTCCTTTTCCGATGTTTCTGGTAAAAACATCGGTGGCGACTCTAGAGAACCCTTCAAAACTTGCTCTTGGATTAGCCCGGTTATCGGACAATCCAAGAGCACCCTTTCAAAAACCTCGCCCCTAGGTTCAGCCCGGTTATCGGACAACCTAAAGGCATTGTAACCACCAATAAAAAACGCGAAAAATGGAAAGTCGGAACCATCGCGTCGCTCCGACCGCCTCGTTTTGACGGCGGCGACAATGTTGATACAAAGCATCAATTAACAGATATTTTTACCAAACCTCTTCCCAAAGATAGATTCTATGATCTTAGAAGAGAATTAGGAATATTAGAGATAATCTAAACTCTGCTTAACTAATCAATATTTACATTTTGTACTGTAATAATCAATTATATAGGGAATTAATCAATTATCTTGTGTCTATAACATTGAAAATTTGTTAATCTCTCTAAAATAATTGATTATCTTGGATAATAATTGATTGTTGAAGTTTAAACAAGTGAAATATGTGAAATCTTTCTATAATAATCGATTATTTGGGGTAATAATCAATTTTCTTGCCCAAAATTACCCAAAACCAGTATTTTGCCACTAGAATAATCGATTATCTCTACACTTGAAGAAATAATCGATTATCAGAGGCTGATAATCGATTATCCTGCAACGTTGTAGCTTCACTAGCCGTTTGTAACGGCTATTTTGGCTCCAATTCTCCTCCAACTAGCCGTTTATGACCGTTAGGATGTTTCTCTATATAAAGGAAGGCTCCAATTCACATCTACACACCTCCAAACCTTGAATCAAAGCATTCTACAATCATTCAAGCTCTCTTGTCTCCTCAAAACCTTATTCTTCTCAAAACCTTGTTCATCTTCCTATCTTCTAATCTAAATGGCTTCATCATATCGTAGCAAGATCCCAACAAGGAGAAGATCCGCTCCTGCTTTTCATCCCTGTCCCAATTCAATTGAAGGGTGGATCTCCGACGATGAAGGAAGACAGTTATTCCTGACTTTTTGGAAAGAAAGGGGCATTATCACTCCCAAATATATTATTGGTGATCAATTCATCAATAGGGGTTTCAACTTCCCAAATCTCCTTGAGCAGCAAGGTGTCCTTCCATTCACAGAAATGCAAGGTACTTACTACCCAGATTTAGTTAGGGTCTTCTATTCATGCTTTAAATATAGAGATCATATCGCCACTTCCAGAGTCAAGGGTGTGACCATCATCCTTGATGATGATATATGGGAAAATGTTGCTCATTTTCCTTTAAGGGAGGATGCTACAAATGTTCTTGCAGATTTGGAAGATTTTAATAGAATTATGGCATACTCCTCTTTTCTCCATAACCCCTCTATGGAAATTGGCCGCCAACTTTTGGTCGGGCCTTTAAAGAAATAAGAACGCCTTTTACTGCATCTTCTTGTCTGGATTTTATGTCCTCGGGCAACCAACCATGCCCAATGTTCTTCTGCTGACCTTTGCATTATTCATGCCATCATGAATAATGAGCCCATTGATTGGCCAAGCTTAGTTACTTTAACAATGCTCAAGGCGAAGCGGCACCCAAAATTCAAGATTCCATACGCTCTCCTGATATCCAGAATTCTTGAATACAAGGTGTAGACCCCTAATTTTGCCCGGCCTCTCAAAAAAAGATAAAGGAGATCACCCGTAACAAGATAAAGCTCGTCTAGCATTACAAATAAGAGCCAAGGAGACTTCCCATATGAAGATAAAGCTTCAATAGACACATATCGGCATCAATTGACGTCCAAAACAGGCAAGGAGAGCTTCCCGGAGTCCCGAAACGCGTGAAACTGGCCAGAACAGGTTGAGACGGCCGTCCCAGTTGGGACGGCCGTCCCAACCTGCCCCAGCCAGTTGGGACGCGCGTCCCGAAGTTGGGACGGCCGTCCCGAGCCCCAGTTATGTGGGAAGGCCGTCCCGGGTTCCCGTGGGGTCCCGACTGTGTAATTTTGCCATTTGGGACGGCTGTCCCAGTCCGCACGGCCGTCCCACCCCGGACGGCCGTCCCAAAGTGCGCCAGCTGCGAAAAACTATAAATAGGAGGCTCATTTGCCACTTTTTCACACCACGGACACTCCGGAGAGCTCCGAAACACTTTAGAGCACTTGTCTACTTCTCTCTCTCTCGAATGATCTTTCCGATTGCCTTAAATAGGTAACAATCGGTTAAGGAATTATATTCCGGCATTTGATTCTTCTTTAAATTTTTAGTAGAGTCGATCTTGTATTGGTGAGGAGAGGTCTGTGTAGAGAGAGGGGTTGCCAAAACGCATCCTCACGGTTCGAGGTTCTCAATATAAAGCTTGCTACGGAGGTTCTTTTCAATTCCCTTCTCTTTTATTGTTTTATTGTTTTATTTAGCTTTGTTATGTCATGTAGAATAGGATCATGTAGATAGCTATTTTAATATCTCTTTTATTGCTTTATTTAGCTTTATTCATCATTTTATACATGCAACATAGAATAAAATCATGTAGATAGCCATTTAATATTATGTAATAAAATAGGGTAATCGCGTAATTTCTCGTAATCTTTATTTAAATGAATTAATCTGTCATAGGGAACCCGAAAGGGGCGTTGTGGGGTGCTAACACCTTCCCCACACGTAACTAACTCCCTTACCCAACTCTGGTTATAATGGCCAAGTGCGGTTTTTCTTAAAATCAACATTTTTTCCTTTTCTGATGTTTATGGTCAAAACATTGGTGGCGACTCCATAAGAACCCCTTTTCGAAAACCTTTTAAAACAAAATACGCGAGTCTAAACCATCTTTTCGCGACCGCTCGCATAAACGTTTCGAGGCGTCCTCCGGACGTCGAAAGGGACGGCGGCGACAGATGGCGACTCCGCTGGGGAAGCTAGAGAGTTGATCCCATTTAGTGACAGATAAATTCAAACTAAGTAAAAATTTGAAATTACGCCTTTACCCTTTTGTATGTTTTTATTGTATGGCTTTAATAACTGCTGTATGATTATTTCTGCAATTGTTTGAAATATAAATTGCACACAAAAACCCTTGCACACAACAGTCCCTCTATACCCGGGGGCAAGAGTGAATATCTATAGGGAGTGGGTGGCAGATACGATCGGTTAGTTGGCACACGGGGCTACTGCCGTTGTCGGAAAACCACCAACTCAAGGTGATAACTCTCTTCTTTTGGTCTAAGGGTGTCGCCACGGAGTTCCGTGCATGACCCGAGGATTGAGAGATTGAGAGGTCCCTATATTGGGGGCACCTTGGGGACCTTTGGCCTGGTGAGAACAGTTAGAACCACCTAAACCAAGCACGTTTCGCAGGAAAATCCTACCTCGTGATTAAATAAGCGTGGCTCGCTCGTGGATGTATGAATTGTGTGTGCATAAGTTTGCTGCATTTGTATTGATGCATTAGCATAGGGTAATCATACAACAAACAAAAAAAAGTGAAAAACCCTAAAAATCATAAAAAATGAAAAAACAAGTTAAAATCATAAAAATACCTTTGTTATAAAATAAAAAAATTATTAATAAAAGTCTCATAATTCATATCACCTTTTCTTCATCAAAAATAAAAAGAGAAGAAAATAGGACTCTCTTCATCAAAATCCATAAACATTCATATAGGTAAGCTTTCTTTTCCAGAAAAACCCAAGTATTATCATACATCATATTATGAACAAAACATGATAATACTTAGAAAAACAAACACTTGCATACCTACATTTACAAAAACCCATCCTCATATCATGCATTTTCATTTCTGCTAGACAATGGAGGGATCCAAGTAATAGACAGTTAAAGAAAGTGGAGGTCCTTCTATGCCGTGTAGAGAAGTTAAGGCATTTGTGTACATATATGCCGCGGAGGTTTATGCTAACTTTGAGAAGTCTTATGGAAGAATTCTTGACCTCCCGAAAATCAGCATTGATCCAATATTTGTTAGAACATTAATCCACTTCTGGAGTCCTTATTTACACTGCTTCGAATTCTCGCAATTTGACTTGGTACCAACCTTAGAAGAATACGAACTCATGGTTAGATGGCCTCAATCAGCTTGGGGTTTATGTCTCGCTCAAGAGAATATATGGCCGTGAGTAAGGTTGCTACTATCATACGACTCGCCTCCTCATCAATCTACCCTAGAGGGAAAAGGGAATATCGGAGGTTGGAAAATGGCTATAATAGAAGACCACTTAGTCTCTCTAGCCGAAAAGAAGGACTCGGTCTACCTTCAACAAGACTCTAGCATTAGCAATGTTCGGAATCATATTATTCCCATTCCATGTGAACATCGTGGATCATGCTCGCAATGGATGCATTCTTTGCCCGGGAGGTATATTCACAGAGTCCTATACCCGCAATCCTTGCCGATACCCTACTTTCTGTAGAATTTTGCCGACGGAGACAAGGAAAAACACTCGGATGTTGTACTTCACTACTATATGTATGGGGTGTTACTCACTTTTACGCCTCAAGCCACATGGGTGTATTTCCCGACCCTTTAAGAAGTTTCTCAAAAATCCCTCTTCAACATCGTCAAGCCTTAGAGTGGAAAACTGAGTTAGAAAACTGGAACATAGAGCATGTATCATGGGTTTGTCCTTGGTTCCGACCCGGTTATATTCTCATACGATGCGGAGACTACCTAAGTATACCACTTCTAGGTCTTAGAGGTTGTATAACATATTCTCCTAAAATAGCTATGAGGCAACTTATGAGAACTCGGACTGCGCCAACTCAAGAAGAGCTCGAAGTCCGAGTCTATGCCACTATTCCCATAACTTTGAAGAAGTATCTCGCTGTCCGGAAAGCATGGGAAAGACCAAGTATACCCGGGGATAAAGAACTTGGAAAGGTTTAGGTGTCTACATCCCACGAATATGAAGAATGGAGGAAAAATAGAGGGATACCCCTACCATCTGATGCATTCACTAAAGCGTTGGTCAACGAAGAGCTACAATTGCAAGTCAATGCCTTAAACAAAAAAGTTGAAGTCATGGAAACTCAGCTAAGGACTTTTGAAGAAAAAGAGCGAGAATCAGCCATTATAATAGACGGTCTAAAAAGGCAATGTAAAAAGAAGGATCATGAAATAGAGCTTCTCAAGAATGATTATGTTGACTACCAAAAAGAAGCTAAACAAACAATGAAAATTCCGAGGCTTGAGCAAGATAGTCTTTTCCAGGACATGAATGACGAAATAGCACGTTTTGAGAAGGTACTTGCAGAACAGGGAAAAATGATCAAATTGATACAGGATGACCTAACGGGAACTCAATCAGAAGCACAAAAGTGGCGGAAAACCGCTGAAAAATACAAAAAAAGCCTGGATGAGCTACACGATAAAGAAAAAGAAGGATTAGCTCAGTATGGTCAATTGCTTCGTGAAAATGACCAAATAAGAGAAAGGTTTGACCAACAACACGCTTTGATCGTTCATCTAGAAGAAAAGATGAGGGAGGCTCGTCGATATAGTGAAAATATGAGTCAAGCGGTACATGAGCAAATCAAGATACTCGGAAACCATGTGAGAACAGTACGAAGATGAATTACGAAGAAAGCCTAATTTACCTATAGGATTCTTCAAGCTTTTTCGCTTTTGTCAGGCATTTGCTTCAAAGCATTGTATAGAAGGATTTACACTTTCTAATAAAAGGACTTATTTTTCTCTCCTTAAATTGTCTATTGCATTCATAAGCTGCATACATTCATATATCCCTCCTCATTTTAATAATAAAGATAATAAAAAGAAAGGATTAACCGATGTGCTTTCCATAAATCGAAAAATGGAAAAGAAGCCTTTCGTCATCAAAATCTCTACGACAATCGATAAACCCGAAGATGATAATAAACAAGCACCGTTGGTTATTCCAATTGACAAAAGTGAGAAGGCAATAACACCTATACGTTTATTCGTGCCTCGTCCTTTCCCTTATAAATCAAATAAAGCTGTACCTCGGAGATACTCGGAAGAATCGCCAGTCAACCAAGATATCTCCAACATAGCCGTATTGGGGGCATGACAAGAAGCGGAAAAATATACGCCCCCAAGGAATTACAAGATAATATTCCTAAAGATAAAATGAAAAATAAAGCCGAAGAGGAAAAAGAATCCAAGGAAGAGACAGATGAGTTACTCTAATACATAAGACAAAGTGAGTACTCCATCATCGATCAACTCAATCGTACTCCTGCAAAGATAACCTTGTTATCACTTATAATGAGTTCGGAACCACATCGAAACGCACTGTTAAAGGTTTTGAATGAATCATTCGCTCCACATACAATATCCCAAGACAAGTTTGAAGGAATTATTGGTAATATCACAGCCAATAATCACCTTACCTTCACAAATGAAGAACTCCCTTTAGAAGGGTCTCGATCACAACAAGCCCTTGCATATTGCTGTTAAATGCAAAGAATATCTCATCTCCAAAGTTCTAGTGGATAATGGATCATCCTTAAATGTTATGCCTAAAAGTACACTCGACAAGATAACGAGTGCAAGGAACCCACATGCGCCCGAGTAATACAATTGTTCGAGCCTTTGATGGATCAAGACGAGAAGTAGTAGGAGAAATCAATCTACCAATCCAAATCGGCCCTACTATCTTCAACATAGACTTCCACGTGATGGATATCACACCAAGCATACAGTTGTCTCCTTGGTAGACCTTGGATTCATAGCGCTAAGGCAATACCTTCAACGCTCCACCAAAAAGTCAAGTTTGTGACAAATGATAAACTCGTCACAGTTCAAGCCGAAGAAGACTTTCCGATCGAGCAAACCGTCTCGTCCAACCATATGTGGATGCGGCTGAAGAGGCTCTCGAAACATCTTTTCAAGCGCTCGAGATTGCTAATATCGAAAGACTCCCTAGTAACATGAAGGTGGCCCATATGATGAAAAGATATGGATATCACCCGGGACAGGGGCTTGGAAAGAACTCTCAAGGAATAAGAGAGCCACCGGATTTCAAAGATAATCCGCTAAAGTATGGATTAGGGTATGACCCTACAAAAGATCAAACCATACGAACAATAGGGAGGTCTTACCCCTCGAAGATGATATTCCGAAAAAGAGGGATATTAGCACAAAGGGTAGCGTTAGTCATTAGGTGTCCTTCTTCCGATTCTAAGGGATGTAAATCTAGTGACTATTAGAGATCACTCCTCGGGGTTTGCCCGTCCCCGAGTATCTCTAGGGCACACATTTCCCCGAAATTACAAAAGAGTGCTATTCTTACTATCTGCTTCTTTTCTTACTAAATGTATCTATACCCCATTTTAATAAACACGATTTAGATAAAACGTTTTATTCCAAATGCGTCGGAATAATTAAAGCGCCGTAAAGAAAAGCAAAAAAATGATTGATTAACTAGAAATACAAATGAAATCTATCTTGACAAAATCAAAGTTTCGACAATGTTGTGCAAAAAAATATATATATATATATATATGCATAATAAAAAAGAAAAGCCCGTCAAGGTCAAAGGCCGAGACAAGAAGACAAAAGGGCAAAATACCCGGCGGGAAACCCACAAAGGGGGCTGCACAAAAGTTAGGGTAAACCCGGCAGGAGACTCGAACAATAATAAAGGGTAGCCTGGGCAAAAGTTAGGGTTATCAAAAGTCCGCTAGGTATTCCTTAAAAATAAATATAAAAAGGAAACCTAGACAAAAGTTAGGACAAAAAGCGCAAGCATCCTAGGCCGAAAACCCGAAGGGCGGACTAGGGAAGTTAGTCAATCAACCAAAAGGCGCTACAAACCAATAAACAACGACGCTACGTCATAAGAATAAAATGTTTTGTCTAAACTAGCCTAAACACAGACCTACCCTGGCCGACCATTCTTACAAAAACCTTTATTACAAAAATATCATTCTAAAACACAAGCCTTTGATATAAATCCTTTTCTTTCTCTTCTCTTGACCATTTCATTAAAAAGCATTCAAGTAATAAGGGGAATGTGGAAATATAGTGATCAATAGGAAGGTTGAAATTCCTAAGGAAAGGAAGAGGGGCATTGACATGGCAGTTGCTCTACGAACGAAAAATTGCTCTTCGACCATAGCAAAGGAAATTCCAAGACGGTAAATTATGTACAACCAAGCTTGTTAATCGAAGAAACATGGTGACGGAAAGAAACAGGCACCAAGAATGCACCCGAAGTTAAAGCACATCGGTTAAAACTTTCGAAATATTAACCGAAATAGATCATAGGATGCATATCATGAAACATTACATGCATTAAAACATAAATGAAGGGGGTCCTATCTTCAAATTCATCAAAAATCACTCAAAAAATCAAAAAATCCCATCCGAGCAACTCGAGACGGCCGTCCCGAAGTCGAGACGGCCGTCCCAAGTCCCCAAATCAAGTTGGGACGTGCGTCCCGAGTGGGACGGCCGTCCCACTTCCCCGCCGATGGCCCCCGTGCGTCTTTTTAATTGAGACGGCCGTCCCAACCCGGACGGCCGTCCCAAACTGCCCGGCGCGCTCTATAAGTGCTAGGCGCGGATTTGAGCTTCGCATCCCATTCCAGGCTTTCTATCTTGCTTCTTCTCCCTTTCTACACATTTCTAACACTCTTAAGCGAGTATGGAGCACGGAGAATCTTCATCTAGGAGAAAACGCTCTAGAAACCCTCGCTAGAGGAACTACTACAGCCGGTACTCAACTAGCGGAATCGCACCAACTACGACCGGTAAATATCCAAGCAATTCTCCCGGTACCCCACACTGCAATTGGACTTCGAAATCCTAGCTACATTCGGTTGGGATCAAGATGTCGAAGATACATCCACAACATAGGATGGGACTTTCCGCTCCGCGAGCTACCTACTCGGATCCATCGCACCGCCACGATGGAATTTCTTGCTTCGTCAACATGGTGGAAATGCCATCTTCAATTCCCGGGGTGCCACCAACCCAAGCCGTCTCCTACCGGATGGATGGAGCTTATCGGACCACTCGCTCCGGATGACTTTAATGTCATTATGGGTTTCTGCCACGAGCGGATACAAGAACTCCGCAGTACCGGTCCGCGTATTTGGAGAAACCTCGTCGCTCTCACCACCGCTACCATGTGGAGGGAAATCACCGGAGCCGTCATTCCGCCATCAAATCCGAAGGGTGCAGCTTTTTCCCCTCCACTCCGCGTATGTCATAAATTGCTGGCCGGGACCATACACAGTCGGAAAGAGAGCCAAGGAAAGGTAACTCGGCCGACCTTTTCATTGTTTCATCGTATGCACCAGGGGCATAGGTGCAACCCAGGGTATGCCTTCCTCAAAGCCGTCAAGGATTGCAAGCACTCGCGGTCCAGCGAGAGCGATCATAATAGCTCCCTTTCTCACCCCTCTAGCCGAGTATTGGGGATGTAGCGACGGAGAAGACATCCCAGCCTAGTCTTCGACCGGAGCCTATCAATGGCGGAGTGCCGGCTCATATGAACATCCTTAGCACGCAAGGTACAGGGTTTATCTTAAACCCAATCCTCTCTATCTCGATGGACATGCGGGATTTCGACACGCCACAGGATTTCCCCACCACTTCGTAGTCCCGGCAGCTAGCCCTACGATCCCGACTACGCCGGCTATACAGGCGCCCGGATGATGAGCATGCCTATATGGAAGGAGAGTTCCAGCTTATACGCCGGCAGCTTGGCCAGCTCACCGTCGAGCAAGACAGACGGACCGCCGGATAGAAAGCTCTGGTCCAAACTCGAGCGAGATTCCAGCACCGCCTACTCCGCCGCTTCCCTTCGCAAGCACCATCCTCTCACTCCGAGTCCCGAGGCGTACGATTAGGAGATTTTCTGATGCTTTCTAGTAGTTTAAAAAATGTTTGAATGTACTATCAAAAAAACAAAATATATAATAAATAAGAGTTGTTATTTCCATTTGCATTTTGAAAAGCCTACGTGTAAAATAAAAAGGCACACGTAATATAGCAAAAAGCCGGATTTTAAATAACCCGCGTTGATCACGAAAGAAAAAGGCGAAATCTGAACCATTTCAGCAGAATAAGGAGCTTCAAGGAAAATAGTTCCAACCACCAATAAAAGAAGGTACATCAAAAATAGAAAAAGCCAACGAAGGGCTTGATAATCCCCAAGCGGATCCTTGCCTACTCCAAAGGCAAACCAAAATTACTCCATGACTCAATATCTACACCACATGAGTCATCAAGCATAAATCACTTGGAGCTGCAATCAACATCTTTCCATCCAGAAAAGTCATCAATGTAGAAAAGCCAACGGAAAGGCTCAATTATCCCCAAGCGGATCCTTGCCTACTCCAGAGGCAAAACAAAAAGAATACCTCGCGACTCATCTTCGTCGAGCACATGAGTCATCAAGCACACTCATATAAGGATCTCCACTTCATTCCCCAACGGAGAATAAGGGTTACACAAGAGCCCATCATACGAAGTCAAGTCCTTTACATCACTGGGGGCAACAAAAAGAAGGAAGAGAAAAGCCTTTCATCCTCCGACAAAGGCCACTGCAAGAAAAAGCCGAAAGAAAATCCCCAAGAAGAGCACATCAAGAAAAATCTATAAAAGAAGAAAATGAGAAAATTTCATCCACAGGAAGGCAAATCACCCCCTAGTGGATCATCAAAAAGAAAATTTTCTCCCCAGTAAGCCTAACCGCAAAGGCAAATTACAAATTACAAATCCACGAGGAGTTAAGCACCCAATATGAATATCCCCAGACGAAGTACAAAACCTTCACTCCCAAGAATGCCTATGCTTACTCGTAAACAAGCAAAGAGCCGATATCCCCAAGAAACGGGAAATCAACCTAAAAGAGGTAATACAAGCAAAGCTTTCAAGAAACATCTACCTACTCGTAGGTATTATCAAGAACAAATATCCTCAAATAGAACATCAGCCTATTCGAGAGGCAAACAACAAGTAAAAAGCCTTCACCACTATTGAAGCACACGCCTAATCAAGAGGCACAATCAAGAATCAACAAATCCCCGGGGATTCCCGCCTAATCAAGAGGCACAACCAAATAGAAATCACATCCCCAAGTGGGCTCTCGCCTAATCAAGAGGCACAATCAAGAATCAATAAATCCCCAGTGGATTCCCGCCTAATCAAGAGGCACAACAAAATC
The DNA here is from genome assembly GCA_963425845.1 of Sphenostylis stenocarpa. NCBI lineage: Eukaryota > Viridiplantae > Streptophyta > Magnoliopsida > Fabales > Fabaceae > Sphenostylis > Sphenostylis stenocarpa. Next base: position 41,039,880 of record OY731403.1, read on the forward strand.
CTCAAGTGAATCTTCGCCTAATCAAGAGGCACAATCAATAAGAGAATTCAAAATCCCCAAAAGGATTCCCGCCTAAAAAGAGGCAATCGACATAATCCACGCAAAGCCGGATGGCTAAAACAAGAAAAGCCAAAAATCAAGAATCCTCGGTAAACCGGATGACTAAAACAAAAAAATCAAAAAGAAAAATTACTCCCCATAGGCGCATGATCGGAGACAATAAGTCGCCGTAAACCGGATGAGGGTTCGTACTCATCAATCAAAAAGATATTCCAAAAAGAGCATTCCAAGAATTTCTCAAAAGGCGCATTCGTACCGGATGGGGGTAGGTACTCATCGAGTCCGTCGAAATGCGGACTCGCACCCGATGGGGGTGTAAAAACCATTAGAGTCCCAAGCAAGATGCGGACTCGCACAATAGAACCTTGTCAAGATGCAGGTTCACACCCAGTGGGGGTGTAAAAACCATTAGAGTCCGGCAAGATGCAGACTCGCACAATAGAACCTAGTCAATATGCAGGTTCGCACCCAGTGGGGGTGTAAAATCCACTAGAACCTAGTCAATATGCAGGTTCGCACCCAGTGGGGGTGTAAAATCCACTAGAACCTAGTCAATATGTAGGTTCGCACCCAGTGGGGGTGTAAAATCCACTAGAACCTAGTCAATATGCAGGTTCACACCCAGTGGGGGTGTAAAATCCATTAGGACCTAGTCAATATACAGGTTCGCACCCAGTGGGGGTGTAAAAACCACTAGAGCCTAGTCAATATGCAGGTTCGCACCCAGTGGGGGTGTAAAATCCACTAGAACCTAGTCAATATGCAGGTTCACACCCAGTGGAGGTGTAAAATCCATTAGGACCTAGTCAATATACAGGTTCGCACCCGTGGGGGTGTAAAACCACTAGAATCCGGCAAAATGCGGATTCGTACCGTGTGGGGGTAAGTACCCACCAAAACCTTAAAAATGCGAGATTCATACCGGGTGGGGTAGGTACCCACCAAAACCTTAAAAAGAAAGCTCAAACCAGATAGGGGTTGGTACCTATCAAAATATTTATCATCCGGAGGATCAACAAGGAGCAGCATCCGAAGAATAACCGGGCAAAAGGGTTAACTCCTTCCCCTACCAACTAATTTTGTCGGTATACCAAAACCAACTAATTAGTTGGGCAGGTGAAGGGGGGGCAGCTGTAGACCCCTAATTTTGCCCGGCCTCTCAAAAAAAGATAAAGGAGATCACCCGTAACAAGATAAAGCTCGTCTAGCATTACAAATAAGAGCCAAGGAGACTTCCCATATGAAGATAAAGCTTCAATAGACACATATCGGCATCAATTGACGTCCAAAACAGGCAAGGAGAGCTTCCCGAGTCCCGAAACGCGCGAACCGGCCGGAACAGGCTGAGACGGCCGTCCCGGCTGGGACGGCCGTCCCAACCTGCCCCAGCCGGCTAGGACGCGCGTCCCGAAGTTGGGACGGCCGTCCCGAGCCCTGCTATGTGGGACGGCCGTCCCGGGTTCCCTGGGGTCCCAGCCTATGTAATTTTGCCATTTGGGACGGCTGTCCCAGTCCGGACGGCCGTCCCACCCCGCACGGCCGTCCCAAAGTGCGCCAGCTGCAAAAAACTATAAATAGGAGGCTCATTTGCCACTTTTTCACACCACGGACACTCCGAGAGCTCGAAACACTTTAGAGCACTTGTCTACTTCTCTCTCTCTCGAATGATCTTTCCGATTGCCTTAAATAGGTAACAATCGGTTAAGGAATTATATTCCGGCATTTGATTCTTCTTTAAATTTTTAGTAGAGTCGATCTTGTATTGGTGAGGAGAGGCTGTGTAGAGAGAGGGGTTTCCAAAACGCATCCTCACAGTTCGAGGTTCTCAATATAAAGCTTGCTACGGAGGTTCTTTTCAATTCCCTTCTCTTTTATTGTTTTATTGTTTTATTGTTTTATTTAGCTTTGTTATGTCATGTAGAATAGGATCATGTAGATAGCTATTTTAATATCTCTTTTATTGCTTTATTTAGCTTTATTCATCATTTTATACATGCAACATAGAATAAAATCATGTAGATAGTCATTTAATATTATGTAATAAAATAGGGTAATCGCGTAATTTCTCGTAATCCTTATTTAAATGAATTAATCTGTCATAGGGAACCCGAAAGGGGCGTTGTGGGGTGCTAACACCTTCCCCACATGTAACTAACTCCCTTACCCAACTCTGGTTATAATGGCCAAGTGCGGTTTTTCTTAAAATCAACATTTTTTCCTTTTCCAATGTTTATGGTCAAAACATTGGTGGCGACTCCATAAGAACCCCTTTTCGAAAACCTTTTAAAACAAAAAACGCGAGTCCAAACCATCTTTTCGCGACCGCTCGCATAAACGTTTCGAGACGTCCTCCGGACGTCGAAAGGGGACGGCGGCGACACAAGGGCATAAATGTTGAAGGAGAACAACGGGCTTGGACCCTAAATTCAAACAGAATGCTAGACGGCACGCTCACTCAGCTATAGATGGTGAACGTAAACAGAATTTATGTTCATAAAGATGATGCTCCTCACATGGCAAACATGGTTCAAGATTCTGATTATGAGGACATGCCTGCTACTGAAATGCCTACTGAAAACATTCATACTTCTGGGACGTTTTCTGCTCATCCTACATCCCGCCCGTCTATGGAAGATATGTTAGCTACAGATGGTGAACGTAAACAGAATTTATGTTCATAAAGATGATGCTCCTCACATGGCAAACATGGTTCAAGATTCTGATTATGAGGACATGCCTGCTACTGAAATGCCTGCTGAAAACATTCATACTTCTGGGACGTTTTCTGCTCATCCTACATCCCGCCCGTCTATGGAAGATATGTTGTTTGATATGAATCAAAGAATGCAAGAGTTCTTCTCTATCTCTCAAGAACAACATCAGGAAATTATTCGACGTATTTTGGATGTAGATGATAGGGTATGTAATTTAGAGGACATATTTGATGCCCAATTTAACAGTGATGAAAGTGAAGAGTTTTAATCTCTTCAACATATTTCTTGTTTGTACTTAATTTGCTTTATGGAATAAAAATTTTATTTTTGCTTTGATTGAGGGGGAGCTATTTTCTATATTATGCACTTATTGAGGGGGAGCTTTCATTTTGTATCATAATCAAAATAGGGGGAGAAATTATTTAAAGCCTCTTATGTTTATTAATTTTAAATGTTGTCTGGTATGTTTAATGTTTTTGTTAGCTGTGACAGACAAAACAGGTTATTACAAAGGGCTTTAAAGGAAATTTTGATCAACATAAAAAAGGGGGAGATTGTTGAACATACAAGGATATGAATGTTGAACATACAAGGATATGAAGCTTGTAGATTTTGATGATGATTGAAGAATAAAGGACTTAAAGATTTGAATACTTGTAATCTTATGTAATAACTCTGTTTTTATGTTTTTGAGTCTGTAATATTAGAGTTCAAGATAGCCAGCACATAGACCATCCTTTAAAAGCTCTAAAAACTCATTTTTATCAAAATTACACTGTGATAATCGATTATCACCCTGGATAATCGATTATTACAGCAAGAAAACCATTTTCAGGAAATCCTCTCTGTGATAATCGATTATCACTCAGCATAATCGATTATCACAGGCTGATAATCGATTATTTGGTCAGATAATCGATTATCCTGGCCATGTTTTGTTCCCCTGCGAATATGGCTCTGCAATAATTGATTATCACTCAAGATAATCGATTATTTGCGTCTATTATGTGTTTTGAAATTCAAATTTGGACCAAGTTTCGAAAACCCTATTCCCACTTCATCTATTTTCGAAAATCCCCAATTCCCAGACCCTATTCTCTCTACTTAAGGTTCTCTAAGACTCTCTGCAAATTGAAAAAACCTTTTTCATACAAAAGTTAAGAGTTGTGACTGCTAGAGAACTTCTGTAGGGAAGAAAAAGGGGCTTTTGAAAACCTAGTGTGGGCTAGAAGCGATAAGAATCACTGAGTGGGTTTCTTGGTGGATTGTGTGTTGTGCTGTCTCTATGAAAAGTTGTTCTTCATCATTTGTGGATTCAAAGGAGGTTTTCATCTCTTGTGTGATTCAAGAGAGGCGTTTTCTTTACCTTATCTTTTCAATTTGTAATCTATTTGTAAACTGTGATTATAGTGACAGTGTTAATCCTCTGTTTGAGTGATTAGCAACTGGACGTAGGGTCTTTTGATCTGAACCAATATAAATCAATTGTGTAATCTTCTATCCCTTATCTATTTACTTTACACAGCATTTTAATCGGTGAAATTTGGGGAAAAATTTAAAACCCTAATTTTTATTTCAGAAACCAATTCACCCCCCCTCTTGGTTTTTGTCCATAAACACAAACATTTCGCTACGCGATTCTAACAGTTTGGTTGTCTGAAACTGGAAAATTTGGAATCTGGAATGTTGGAAATGGCGTATTAGAAGTCAGGAAGAAAAAAGGGACAAGGTGGGAGTTTTTGAAAAAGATCAAGGGCAAAATAGTCATTTCACATCTTAGGGACATAAATGGAATTTTGAAAAAGATTAAGGGTATAATGGTCATTTCATCATGGCTTCAGAACATGGATGGAATTATAGAAATGTCCACGGGTAGAATAGTCATTTTAGGGACACAGATGGAATTATAGAAATGTTCAAGGGTAAAAAAGTCATTTTAGGGACATGGATGGAATTATAGAAAATGTCCAAGGGTAAAATAGTCATCTTAGGGACATGGATGGAATTATAAGAAATTTTCAAGGGCAAAATTGTCATTTTACAACCTAGGGACATAAATGGAATTTTGAAAAAGGTTAAGGGTATAATCGAGATAAAATCAAATAGTATATTACCACCTCTTTGTTTACTAGGAAAACGACTCAGTAAATGTTCGAATTTGAGGATAATCCCTTCATCAAAGTTATAGGTTATTGTCTTGTCTTTCCAACACAATTAGAATCATCTTAAAATGAGGTCTAGAACTCAAGATACGGACAAAACACTGAACCCTATGAAATAGATTATTAATAGAAATTGTCTTGTTTAAAACAACTATGAATTGTAATTGAAATTTTGAATATATGAATGAGATGTTTCTAAGTACTTAATTGATGATAGGTTGTTTTGTTTCATACAAGACATAAATATAGTGCATGAAATTTTTTCTGGAAGTCATAGAAAAGTTTTTACAGAAAAGTGTTTGGAAATTTCTATTAAGTTATTACCAAGGATGGTTGGTAGTAATAATAATGTGCAAAACAAAATTTTGGAAATATTTTGTGAGTCATTTTCTTGAAAATTTACTATCAAGAGCATCTAGTAGCGGAATATGACTACAAAAATGGCTAGCCAAATGAGATAGAGAATGTATGAGAATGAATGATTGAGAATCGATCTACCAGTATCTCTGATAGTAAAAGGGGGAGTAGAATAGGTAAGACATGACCTCTAGTCTATGGGATTGGACCTCTGGTCTAGGGAGTGTTTGGGTATGGGTAATCCCATAAGTGGCTAGTCTTTATTTGATTCTGTGTCGTGGTAGCCTACCGGGTGCACTGACACTCTGACTACTGTCTACTTGTTCACGTTTAGTGGGGCATTACCGAATCACCGGATAGGGTGATGTTAAGCTCTGGTTCCACTAGACACTCATATGAGTCTCTATGGAGCATTGAGTAAAAAAATGATCTTTTTAGAGTCAAATGCATGATTTTAAAGTTTTACGTTTTGAGTCACATGTGCATATCATAAACATATTGCATGATAAAATTATAGATTATTCATGATTTGTATGATATTCTCTATTATGATTCCATGATTGATTTATTTATTTCTCATAATTAATTTTCAAATTAAATTATATATGGTTGTATATTTATATGTAGTTATGAACTTATTAGAAAGAATGTTTCATTGGTTGATTTTATCATATGAATGTTTGCTTTATTTGTTGTGGATAAAATTAAATGTCTAATCCCATAAATATTTCAATCCTAGATGTTGGTGACGTGTGATGCGAGGAATGTATAGTTCAAGAGATAGATGTCGGATGCAAAAATCCAAAGCTTAGGTTGGGAATTGTATAACATATAAGTATAACTTTATGACTTGTAATATTTTGAAAACTTTGTACTAGAACTTGTTGCTTGATTTAATATAGAACTTTACCTAAATTAATTGTTCACTTGGTATATTTTCTATTAACCTTCTATGAATATTGAAAATATTACTAACTTAGATCATAAATTAGGATTAATAAATGTAATCTGTAAGGGAGGTTACAGATGTCACCTACTTAAATCATTCACATTGATTCCTCGCACATGAAATTCATAAGAAAACCTAATAAACATCGATTCCTCATACATTTAATAGATTTTCTAGCATTAGATTTAGGGTGTTAAGCAATTGATACATCCATTACCATTCTTAGGAATTAACGTAGCAAATATTCTTAACCTGATCTAGGGTTTCAAGATATATTTTCCAATACATCCCAAATATCAAAGATAAACATTAAAAAGCACAAAGGATAAGAATATCAACATCAAGAACATAGATTAATATCTCAAAATATCACCAAGATACAAAAGAGTTCAAAGGAAATGCACCCAATCCTAAGAGAATGAAGTTAGTCACTCATGATGGCCATTACAATGATCCAAATGAATAAGAATTGAAGATGAATTGAAGATTGGACGAAAACTCGATCAGCTGTCGCGCCTTTCTTCTCAAAACCCTAAAAACTCCCTTTCTCAAAACACATATGATCTATTTATAGAAAACTTTCGCATCATTCACTCAAGTGGATACTTTCGCTCAAGAAAATATTAATGATTTTCACTCAAGCGAGAATTTCCTCGCTTGAGCGACTGACTTCCAGAGAGGTTTAACATATTCTCGCTCAAGCGAGCATATATCTCACTCGAGCGAATCTTAGGCTAAAAATCTTCTTCCCTTTTTCCAATTTTTCTTCAATTAACTTGAAAATTATGATCCTTGCTCTTGTATCTAGGTACTCTGTAAATTCATCCTACATTGGGAGAAAAATAGATTAGAATCAACATAATTTAAGTGGTTAAATAACAATTCAAAGCATAATTACATCAACTTTTTCCACTTAACAACTCCCCCCAACCTAAAATCTTGCTTGTCCCTAAGCAAAGTCTTTTTCCAAAACAAAATCATCACCTATTATCACTTTCTCTTCCAGAACCACAACATAAAAATAATTTTTCTTCCAGATGCGATGATCACAACTCCAAATGAAAATAGGATACATAAGCATTAAAGTTATGGAAACTAACTAAGGATAATTAATCATCAACAATCCTCAAAGAAGCATGATCTCTCAAATAGAGTGATATATAATAATTTCTAACTCTCACAGGCAAGTGTTTATCTCATTCAATCACTTCATTTAGATATTCCAATATTGAAAATCATCTTCAAGCAATCAGCATTTGTTAAGCAAGACTTAAATCAAAAGGTCTTTCGAGGCTTGTAATGGGGCTGGGCTAAGAAGGAATTCATTGGTTTTTCTGGGATATACAAAAGTATTTGAGAAATTAAAATTATATGAATGATTCTTGTTTATCATTTCCTCAAGTTAGGTTTCAAACTACATGCTTTTGCTCTAACATAATGATAGTGAGTTAACAATCTCATCAGTTATCATTCACACCACTTTGAATTTCCTTTTCTTTTCCTCATGCTTTGCATTAATCATTTCGGCTTAGCCACAATATTTATGCTTTTCTTTTCCCTTTTTCTCTACTTTGTTGAACATTCAAGGACTTGATGTTGCACTTGATGGACATGAAGTCTGTTGATTTTGATGATGATTCAAGAACACAAAGACTTAGAGTGTTGAAGACTTGTTTTGTATTGTAATAACTCTGTTTCAATTAGATTGAGTCTGTAATATTAGAGTTTAAGATAGCCGGTACATAGTCTGCACCTTAGAAGCTTCAAAAAGCTCAAATATATCATCCAGACTCGGCTTTAATCGATTAAATAGGGAAATAATCGATTAAAACAGTGAGAAAAATCATTTTCTGTAACAACTCACTGGTTTAATCGATTAAACCAACTTTTAATCGATTATTAGGCGGTTTAATCGATTAAATCACCTTTTAATCGATTAAAACAAAGAGTTTTGGGTTCTGTTGATATTTGGCTCTGTTTTAATCGATTAATACTTATTTTAATCGATTATTTCAGTCAGATTTTGATTTTTAACTTCAAATCAAACCTATTTTCGAAAACCTTTTTCCCAAGAACCCTAATTCCGAAAATCCCAATTCCCAATTCCCAAACCCTAATTTCTCTACTTAAACTCTTCTATGGCACTCAGAAAATAAGAACAACCTTTTTCATACAAAAGTTAAGTGCTGTAGTGCCAGAGAACTGTTTGTTACAAGAAAAAGGGGCTTTTGGAACCTGGTGTGGGCTAGAAGCGATAAGAATCACTAAGTGGAGTTCTTAGTGGATTGTGTGTTGTGTCGTCTCTGGGGAAAGCTGTTCTTCATCTCTTGTGGGTTTCAAGAGAGGTGTTATCTTTAACTTTATTTTTTCCATTGTAATTTGTATTGTAACAATTTGATTATAGTGACAGCGTTAATCCTCTGTTTGAGTGATTAACAACTGGACGTAGGGTCTTTTGATCCGAATCAGTATAAATTTCCTGTGTAAGACTCTATCCCTTTCTCTATTTACATTTACACAGTTTTTAATCGGTAAAATTTAGGGAAAATTTTGAAAACCTAATTTTTATTAAGAAACCAATTCACCCCCCCTCTTGGTTTTTGTCCAGACCACGCGAATATTCTGTTGCACGATTCTAACAAGTGGTATCGAGCTTGCTTTGATAGTCATTCAAATTTTCGAAAATGGCAGGACAAAATCAAACTTTTGCCGAAGGTGCGTCTATCAACAGACCCCCACTTTTTGCGGGTCAAAATTATCCTTTCTGGAAGGTACATATGCAAATATTTTTAGAGTCTGTTGATAGAGGCGTTTGGGACGCTATTTTAAACGGTCCATATATTCCTAAAATTACTGAGAACGGTGTTGACGTTCTTAAACCTTTTTCTAGATGGACTGCAGAAGAAAATAGGAAAGCCCAATTTGACGTTAGGGCTAGAAATATTATTTCATCTGCTCTAACCCTTGACGAGTTTTATAGAATTTCTGTTTGTAAAAGTGCACAGGAAATGTGGGAAATGCTTAGAGTGACCCACGAAGGAACTGACGACGTTAAAAGAGCACGCAAAAATTCTCTAATCCAAGAATACGAGATGTTCCGGATGCAACAAGGCGAAACGATCTTTGACGTACAAAAGTGTTTCACTCATATCGTGAACCATCTCACCGGACTAGGTAAAATTTTTGACGTTGATGAATTAAATGTTAAAATTTTGAAATCTTTGGATAGGAAATGACAACCTAAGGTGACGACCATCTCGGAGTCACAAAATCTTGCCACTATGTCTATGGCGGCGCTCTTTGGAAAACTTAGAGAACATGAGTTAGAGCTTGGAAGGTTAAACGAAGAAGAAGGTCAATTTCAAAAGAAGAATCTAGCCTTCAAAACCGAAATCTCAAAAGGTAAAAATAAAAGGGAAGAAGAAGACTCAAACGATGAAGAAGAAGATTTGAGTCTTATGATAAAGAAGTTTACCAAATTCATGAAAGCCAAAGGAAGACATCCCTTCAAAGGTAAAGGAAAGGTAAGGGAAAATTCTTACGTAAATATAAAATGTTATGGTTGTGGTGAAGCAGGACATGTAAAGACCAGAATGTCCAAATAAGAAGAATGATGAATTCAAAGGCAAAAAGGTCTTCAAGAAGAAAGCCTATATTGCTTGGGACAATAGTGACTCAAGCTCAGAATCAAGTGACTCAGAAATAGAAGCAAACATTTTCTTAATGGCAAATGACAACATATCATCCGATTTTGAGGTAAGTGATTCCGATACATCTTCTAGTGATGAGGATAATAACTATGATGAATTGCAAAATGCTTATAATGAATTGTTTAGTGCTTTTAAGAACTTGACGAATGAATATAAAGTTGTAAAGAAGAATTTAAGTAGATCCGAAAAGGAAATTGACTCTTTAAAAATGAAAATTACATGTTTAGAAGAAAAAGAGGTATTAGACACGAGAATTGTATGTTTAGATGAGGAAAATAATAAGAATCTAGCATGTGCAAATTGTAAAGAGCATGAATATGACATAGATATTCTTAATCACTTATTAGACAAAGCCGAAAAGGAAATAGATGATCTTAAGAAGCATGAAATGGTGTTTGCTCAAAATAATGTAAATCATCAAGTTCCTTTGAACAAGCCTAAAAGGAAAAATAAAAGAGTATGGGTAGAAAAAGGAACTAAAGCATCTATGATTAGAAATGCATCATTTTCAAATGCTACATCAAAAGTATGTTTTTATTGCATGAAACAAGGTCACACGTCAAATAGATGTAAAATTAAACATTTCGGTGTACCTAAAGGTAAATTCATTTGGGTTCCCATAGTTAAATAGATTGTTATGTCTCTAACCCCAAGGACCCAAAAGTTGTGGGGACCTAAGTTTACTATATTCTTGTTTTGTAGGAAACTTCCAAATCAAAGAAGTCTATGTGGTATCTTGATAGCGGATGCTCAAAGCATATGACCAGAGATAAATCTAAATTTGTGAGTTTCAAAGCTAAGGAACAAGGATACGTAACTTATGGGGACAACAACAAAGGGAAGATCCTTGGAATTGGAAACATAGGTGGTGCAAACACTTTGGAGATCAAGGACGTGCTACTTGTTGATGGACTTAAGCATAATCTCCTTAGTATAAGTCAATTATGTGACAAAGGCTTTAAGGTAATTTTTGAAAGTAAATTTTGCACCATACACTTGATAGATTCCGAAAATGTAGAATTAAAAGGCATTAGGCATAACAATATATATTTGATTGATTTGGATTGTTTACATGAGTCTAGCATAACATGTTTAGTTGCTAAGGAAGAGAACCCTTGGTTATGGCATAAAAGGGCTGCTCATATAAATATGCATCATTTGAATAAATTGATATCAAAAGACTTAGTTATTGGTTTGCCTAAGTTAAAATTTGAAAAAGATAGGTTATGTGATGCATGTCAAAAGGGTAAACAAGTAAAATCATCATTTAAATCAAAGAATGTTATTTCCACTTCAAAACCCCTAGAATTATTACATTTATATTTATTTGGACCTTCTAGGATAAAAAGCTTTGGTGGAAATTATTATGGACTTGTGATTGTTGATGATTACTCTAGATATACATGGACATTTTTCCTAACTACAAAAAGTGAAGCTTTTAAGGTCTTTAGAAAATTTGCAAAACAAATTCAAAATGAGAAAGACTTAAGAATTAAAGTTTTAAGAAGTGACCATGGTGGTGAGTTTCAAAATGAAAAGTTTGAAAGTTATTGTGAAGAAAATGGAATATTACATAACTTTTCTGCTCCTAGGACTCCCCAACAAAATGGTGTAGTTGAAAGGAAAAATAGGTCATTAGAGGAACTTGCTAGAACTATGTTAAATGAATCTAATGTTCCTAAATATTTTTGGGCTGATGCGGTTAGTACTGCATGTTATGTTTTAAATAGAATGCTCATTAGGTCAATAATTAAATATACTCCATATGAATTGTTTAATGGTAGAAAACCTAATGTTGCTCATTTGAAAATTTTTGGTTGTAAGTGCTTTGTGTTGAATAATGGTAAGGACAACCTAGGAAAATTTGACTCTAAAGCTGATGAGGGCATTTTCTTAGGTTATTCATTAACTAGCAAGGCTTATAGGGTGTTTAATAGGAGAACTTTGAATATAGAAGAATCTATACATGTTACCTTTGATGAGATTGTAGACCTTGGGGGAAATCCTCTTGAGTCAAATAAAGAAATTGCAGGTGATGATGAATATATAAGAGAGGCTCTTGATGAATTATATTTGGAAGAAAATGAGCCTTCTCAAACGCCTGAATTAGCAAAAGAATGGAAATCACCTAGAGGACTCTTAATGGACAATATCATTGGTGATATCTCAAAAGGGGTAAGAACTAGAAACATGACTAATTTTTGTATGTCTGTAGCTTTTGTGTCACAGATTGAACCCAAGAATGTTGAGGAAGCACTTAAAGATGACCAATGGTGCATAGCTATGCAAGGGGAACTTAACCAATTTGAAAGAAATCAAGTCTGGGAATTAATCCCAAGGGAAGAATCACATCAAGTTATTGGAACCAAATGGGTGTTTAGAAATAAACTTGATGAAGATGGGAACATAACAAAGAATAAAGCTAGACTTGTTGCAAAAGGTTATTGTCAGGAGGAAGGTATAGATCATGATTAAACTTATGCTCCTGTTGCCAGGTTAGAGGCTATACGCCTACTTCTTGCCTATGCATCTTTAATGAAATTTAAACTATATCAAATGGATGTTAAAAGTGCATTTTTGAATGGTTTTATTAAAGAAGAAGTTTATGTGGAGCAACCCCCTGGTTTTGAGGATTTTAGTTTTCCTAATCATGTTTTTAAATTAAAGAAAGCATTATATGGGTTGAAACAAGCTCCTAGATCTTGGTATGAAAGGCTAAGTTGTTTCCTAACATCAAATGATTTTTATAGAGGAAAAATTGATTCTACACTATTTATAAAGAAAGTTAAAGAACATATCTTATTGGTCCAGGTGTATGTTGATGATATTATTTTTGGATCAACTGATAATTCGTTATGTGTAGAATTTGCTAAGATAATGCAGGGAGAGTTTGAAATGTCTATGATGGGAGAATTGACATTCTTCCTTGGACTACAAATCAAGCAACTTAAAGATGGCATTTTCATCTCTCAAACCAAATACTGCAAAGAGATCCTTAAAAAGTTTGGAATGGACACCTCAAAGGAAGCTAACACACCCATGGGAACTTCATGCTATCTAGACAAGGATGAATCGGGTTTGGAAGTTAATCAAACTATCTATAGAGGTATGATAGGATCAACTGTTATACTTAGCGCAAGTAGACACGATATTATGCATTATGTACGTGTGTGTGCTAAATTTCGGGCTTGTCCTAAAGAATCTCATCTAATTGCGAGTGAAACATATTTTAAAATACTTAAAAGGAACTACTTGGTTTTGGTTTGTGGTATCAGATCGATGCTTGTATGAGTTTAATAGGATATTCGATGCTTGATTATGGTGGATGTAAAATTGATAGGAAAAGTACTAGTGAGACATGTCATTTGTTAGGTTCATCCTTAATATCTTGGCATTCTAAGAAACAGGCATGTGTTGCTTTATCTACCACTGAAGTTTGAATATATTGCAGTTGGTAGTTGTTGTACTCAAATTATGTCGATGAAACAACAGTTAGAAGATTATAGTATCTTTTTAAATGACATTACGTTGATGTGTGATAATACGAGTGCAATAAATCTTACTAAGAATCCAGTAATGCACTCTAGGACTAAACATATAGAAATAAGACATCACTTTTTGAGAGATCATATCGACAAAGGAAAGCGTAAAATAGAGTATGTAGATACCAAACGTCAATTAGCGAGATATTTTTACTAAGCCTCTACCCAAGGATAGATTCTATGATCTTAGAAGAGACTTAGGGATATTAGAAATAGCTTAAATTCTGCTTAATTTGACTGTTTTTGGATGGTTGTAATGTTATAATTCATTTTGTAGGATGTTCATAAGTTATCATGTGTTAAAACACTCAAAACAGGGCATTCCTCTCTGGAATAATCGATTAATTGGAGTAATAATCGATTATTTGCATCCAAAACACTTAAAACAGGGTATTCCTCTTTGGAATAATCGATTAATTCGTCCATTAATCGATTAAAACCAGTAATAATCGATTAACAACCCAAAATAATCGATTAAACGGGTCTGGAAGTGATTTAATCGATTAATTTGAATTTTAATCGATTAAATCCGACCAAGTTTGCTTCCTAGCCGTTGCCAACGGATATTTTGACTATTATTCCCTTCCATATGAACGTTGGAGATGCTTGGTTATAAATAGGGACCTCCATATCACCTCTACTCACTTCTATCTCTTGAAATCAAGCTTTCTTGCCTTATTCTAGCTAAATTGCCCTCTTCTCACTACACTTAGCTTTCTAAATCTTCTTGTTATTCCTCAAATCTTTCAATGGCCTCATCTTCTCGTGCTAAGATCCCTACTAGAAGAAGATATGCACCCTTATCTCATTCCCGTCCTAATTCTGTAGAAGGATGGATTTACGTCTGAGATGGCCAACAAGAATTTCGACCTCTCTGGAAGGAACGTGCTATTATTTCTCCCAAGTTTCTTATTGGTGAGCAATTCATCAATAGGGGATTCAATTTTTCCAATCTTCTTGAAATTCAAGGAGTTCTTCCCTTCATCCAAATGCAAGGTACTTATTATCCTGACTTAGTTAGGGTATTTTACCCTAGATTTAAATTTAGAGATCAAATTGCTACTTCTAGAGTAAAGGGTGTCACAATTATTCTTGACGATGATATTTGGGAAAACGTCGCTCACTTTCCAATTAGAGAAGATGCTATTAACATTTATGGTGAGCTAGATGATTTTGACAGGTTCTTAGCTTACCGTTCTTTTCTGCGAAATCCCTCCATGGAGATTGGACGTCTCCTTCTTGCTGGACCTTTAAAGAAGGAGGAACGCATGATTCTCCATCTAATTGTATGGATTCTATGTCCCCGGGCTACAAATCATGCCCAATGTTCTTCCATTGATCTTCGTATTATTCATGCCATAATGAATAATGAGTCATTAGACTGGGGCGTTCTTGTCACAATGACCATGTTAAAAGCAAAACGTCATCCCACATTCAAAATTCCACATGCCTTACTTGTCTCTCGTATTCTTGAATATAAAGGAGTGAATGTTGAAGGTGAACAAGCAGTTAGAACAAATAACTTGAACCGCATGCTGGACAGTACATTGATTCAACTCCAAATGGTGCGAGTCAATGATATTTATGTTCACAAAGATGACGTTCCTAATCAAGGTGATGCTAATGAAGATTCTGATGAAGATATGCCTCCAGCTGCTGAGTTTCCCTCTGACCAAATCCAAAGTGTTGGAACTTCCTCTACTCATCATGAAACCCAACAATCCATGGAAGACATGTTATCTGACATGAATAAGAGGATGCAATCATTCTTCACTCTTTCTGGAGTACGACATGAGGAAATAATTCGTCGTATATCTGATGTAGATGATAAAGTGTGCCGTTTAGAAAATAGATTTAATGCACACTTTACTGATGATGATAGTGAAGAATTTTAAATTTTGTTAATTATTTTCTTTTTTTGTTATTCTCTCTTGTTATTGTAATGAATGATTGTTTCTGAAATAAAATATGATGCTTCTTTAATGCTTTGATTGAGGGGGAGTTATCTCCAACTTATGCATATTTTGAGGGGGAGCTCTTATGATTGTCATAGATGAATTATTTTTTATTCTAATCAAAATAGGGGGAGAAATATTTAAAGCCTCTTATGAATTGCATTTAAATATTATCTGATATGTTTAATGTGCTTGTTAGTATGACAGATAAAACAGGTTATTACAAGGCTTTAAAAGATAATTTTGATCATCATCAAAAAGGGGGAGATTGTTGAACATTCAAGGACTTGATGTTGCACTTGATGGACATGAAGTCTGTTGATTTTGATGATGATTCAAGAACACAAAGACTTAGAGTGTTGAAGACTTGTTTTGTATTGTAATAACTCTGTTTCAATTAGATTGATTCTGTAATATTAGAGTTTAAGATAGCCGGTACATAGTCTGCACCTTAGAAGCTTCAAAAAGCTCAAATTTATCATCCAGGCTCGGCTTTAATCGATTAAATAGGGAAATAATCGATTAAAACAGTGAGAAAAATCATTTTACTGTAACAACTCATCTGGTTTAATCGATTAAACCAACTTTTAATCGATTATTAGGCGATTTAATCGATTAAATCACCTTTTAATCGATTAAAACAGAGAGGTTTGGGTTCTGTTGATATTTGGCTCTGTTTTAATCGATTAATACTTCTTTTAATCGATTATTTCGATCGAATTTTGATTTTTAACTTCAAATCAAACCTATTTTCGAAAACCCTTTTCCCAAGAACCCTAATTCCGAAAATCCCAATTCCCAAACCTTAATTTCTCTACTTAAACTCTTCTATGGCACTCAGAAAATAAGAACAACCTTTTTCATACAAAAGTTAAGTGCTGTAGTGTCAGAAAACTGTTTGTTGCAAGAAAAAGGGGCTTTTGGAACCTGGTGTGGGCTAGAAGCGATAAGAATCACTAAGTGGAGTTCTTAGTGGATTGTGTGCTTGTGCCGTCTCCGGGGAAAGTTGTTCTTCATCTCTTGTGGGTTTCAAGAGAGGTGTTATCTTTAACTTTATCTTTTCCATTGTAATTTGTATTGTAACAATTTGATTATAGTGACAGCGTTAATCCTCTGTTTGAGTGATTAGCAACTGGACGTAGGGTCTTTTGATCCGAACCAGTATAAATTTCCTGTGTAAGACTCTATCCCTTTCTCTATTTACATTTACACAGTTTTTAATCGGTAAAATTTGGGGAAAATTTTGAAAACCTAATTTTTATTAAGAAACCAATTCACCCCCCTCTTGGTTTTTGTCCGACCACGCGAACATTCCGCTGCGCGATTCTATTATACTTAACCTTCTCTCTTCTCTTTTTTTTTGAATAATATATTCGTAGGAGAAACAATAACATTCATAATCATTTCATTTCTCAAATATAGGAAGGTGGATAAACATTGTTTAGGCTCAGGGGTTCTGTTTCAATAAACAATCTTGTTTTTGGCTCAAATGGGGTTCAAATGGATTTCCTATACTCAATGTGAAAGTGATCCTAGCAAAGATCTCATTGATTTGATGAAGTCAAAGATAAAGTCAAGGGTCAACTCTGCAGCAGTCAAACAAGTCACTCAGAACAAAGGAGCTGAAGACTTAGTGTGTCTAAACAGAAAGCTTAGGTAAAACCACTTTACCTTTTCCACTCGCATAAAGCTTCTTCACTCAATTTGCAAAATGCCTCAAAAATAGTTTTAAACAAATAAAAAAAAAAAAAAAAAAAGCATTTTGGCAAAGAATTTTCTTAAACAAGTTATTAAGCTGATAAAGGTTTGAAAGAATCAATTTAAAACACTTAGAATGTTTTAAAAAGTGTTTTTACAATATTTTAATCGATACAAACTTTTTTTAATCGATTAAAACTCTTTATGACCGATTAGAATTCGAATGTAATAGGTCAGAATGCAATATAATCGATCAGATCTTAAATATGAGCGATTAGAATTATTTTAATCGATTAAAACACGTTTCAATCGATTAAAATCACTTTGGATGTCAGTATGATCGATCAGAATGAGATTATGACCGATCAGAGTTGGTTATGATCGATCAGAATTGAATTATGACCGATCAGACTTATTTCAATCGATTAAAACGCATTTCAATCGATTAAAATAACTTAGAAAATCTTTTCAATCGATTAAAACGAACTTTCAATCGATTAAAATGACTTGAAAATATATGTGCAGATTTTCAATCGATTGAAACGACTTTATATCGGCTAAAATAACTTGGAAAGTTTTATAAAGAGGTTTTTAAACAAATCAATCGATTAATACGTGATTCAATCGATTGTTTTATACTTAGAAAATGTTTGTAAAACGTTTTAAGCTGATAAAAACGTGGTCGTATCAACTAAAACATTTTTCGTTAAAGATCAAGAACGCATTAATGGGTTGAAAGGACTTTTAACAGATTGTAACGGCTATTTCAACAGATTAAAACAAACTTTCAACGAGATTAATTAATGCAGCAGATTTGAAAATACTCTTTTATAAACAGATTTGCTTGAAACTTTGAGATATAGATCATACATCGGTTTTTACACAATTCAAGCAATCAATACAAGCAACTATTAGCATTTTTCAAGAAAGATACACAAGCTGTTTTTGTGAACTTCTTTTGAAATCTTTCTTGAGGCACTTTGCATCCTTGAAGAAGAAACTTACTGTGGATTGGTGTAATCCGGTTTGAGCTTTCTAAGTCTCTTCTTTGTAAATTCTTTTTCATTACTTTGTATTGTGTTGTACACTGGAATTTGGGTACAAGTTTTCTGCAGTTGTTGTAGAAAGTTGCCAAGAAGCTGGAATTTGGTTCTTGGTGGAAAGGTTAAAGCAAGAGCTGGAATTTGGTTCTTGTGTGTGGTGCCCGGAATTTGGGCACTTGGTTTCTCTGCTAGCTGGAATTTGGTTGCGAGAGGTTTCCAAGAGCTGGAATTTGGTTCTTGGTGGAGAGTTAGAATAGGTGTAAGAGGGAGAGTCTGTAAAACATCTATTCTAGTGGAACCCAGCTGGAATTTGGCTGGAGTCTGGACGTAGCCCTAGTATTGGGTGAACCAGTATAAAATTACCGGTGAAATCTTTCCTAACCTTTCTCTCTTTAATTTCTGCTGCTGCACTTAAACTGTTTGATTGCTTTGTGATTTGTGAATTGATAAGTAATCTTAATTTTCGGATTAGATAATCTGTGTATTGCGAAAAACTTTCAAAAATCAATTCACCCCCCCTCTTGATTTAAAACTACTTTTCTAACACAATGCAGGGTTGACTATTTGGCTCTGGGTTATATCTACTTTCACTACACAAGAAAAAATGTCTTTATCATGTTCAAGTCTCGCTAACATGCAATCACATCAAATAATCAATCAATACCAGTTATCATCATATAGTGTTGACACTCAATTTATCTATTTTTGGTTCACTCCTCTCTTGGGTTTCAGCTAGCTTCTCCAATTCAGTTAATTCCTAGTTCTCCTCATCAATTCCTTTTTCACTATCATACTCATCATTCCAAAATCACTTGTTATTGGAAACAATCAAAGTGATTTTTCAAGTTCCAAATTTGAATTAGACAATAAGTACTAATTTCATATATGGTTCTAAAAAACAATGTGCGGGACAGCAAAGGAATTTAATTCAAATTAAAACCATTAAACAAATTAAGTTCCAAATGTCAATTCAAAACATCAAAAACAAAGAAATTAAACCAAAACAAAGAACTTAAAAACATCAAGTTAAACAAAACAAAGAACTTAAACACATCAAAATAAAAAAACATTAAAATTAATTTAAATTGCCTCCCTCTTATTCATCTTCACTTGATGCTTCTTCTTCTTCCTCTTGCACTTCAGCCTCACCCCCTCCCTGAAAAGTTGGATTGTCCCCAGGCCATTGAGATGTCCACTGAGATGTCCTCAAAGTCTGCTGGAGATGTCCACTGAGATCCTAGAGCAATCTATAAAGAAAATCTATGAAAATATGAATTCAGGCTGCATTGGCCCCGATGGGTTGTTTCCTGCTGCAGTGTCAAGTGCTCTATGTATCTCATTATCCTTTGTTGGATGTCATCTTGTTGTGGAGGTGGTGGAACTGCTTTCCTGGCTCTACATGGCTGGTGGGGTGGTTGTGGTAGTGTCGGCGTTGCTTGTTCTACAGGATTTGTGCAGTTGCGCTCAATGAATCTTTTGTTGATTGGTGGCCTGATCTTCATTGTAGGGTTGACCTCCACACCCTAAGCTGCACACAAAGCAGTGATGAGAGCAGGGAACCTTAGAGCCTTAGCTTGTTCTGCACGACGACCACTTTCCAGCACTATGAACTGATAAATCTCTTCTGAAATCAGAGCAACAACATCTATTTGAATCTCCTCTAGAATGCACTTAATAATATGGTAGCGTGGCATGTTCAAGTCTGAACTGTGCTTGATTGGCACAATGTTTGCCATCAAAAATGAAATCCAGATCTGGGTTAGGTTTGACATGTTGCCCCTAAGTATCCGTAATGCCTTCCCAGCATAGTTATCTTCAAAGGTTCTCCCTAGTATACATAAGGCTCTAGCAGTGTCCTCATCACGAAACCTGACTGTGGATAGACTCCTGCTATTCCTTATGGTCTGATAGGTGCAAATTTCACCTTCATTCAAATGCAGGGGGTGGCCTAACAAGTCGTTGATGGCATCACGGTCATATGAAACCCAGCAGCCCCTCACCTTAGAAGGGGCTCGGTATTGCACTCCTTCCACTAACCATGCATTCGCATAGAACTCCTTGACCACATTTGGGTCAAATTTTGGCATCGGTAGTTCCAGCTGTCTCCAATTCCGGTGAGCGATTTCATTATTGAAATTCTGGATACTCTCCTTCATTTACTCCACCCGCCTTTCAGCAATAAATCTCCACTAACTAATTGCTTCAAATCTAGACTACCTCTTAGCATCCTTGAACCTACTTCTGTCTACAAAGGGCTCTTTAGGTTCAGTTTTAGGCCTCTTTTCAGCAGCCTTGGAAGATGAGGCACCATGCATATCTCTTCTTGGACCCATCTGCAATCATCATGATAAACAAAGATAATTAACTATTAATTGAATATATTGATCCTATCATGAGAAATTTAAGTCTTTAGATCATGATCATGCAATGTGGTTTATGCCAGAGGGCCATTTTCAATAAAACAAACTACGACTCATACTTAAACATTTCATCAAGCAGTTGGTGTGCACCAAATTTTTGAAACCCCTATGACTCAAATTTCTAAGATGTATCATTTCCCAATTACACATTTAATCCAATCATGCGTAAACACCAACTTTATATCACATAAAAACTAAGTTAATCACTTTGAGGCATTTTATCAAACAGTTGGTGTGCAGCAGAAAATCTAACAAATAGATATGCATTCAAAGACCCAAATCCAGCCATAACCACAAATCACAACTCATGCTTAATTGCAACAATCAAGTGAACATTAAGATAGAAGAGCAATGATACCCAAAGCAAGTAAGAATTTACACATAAGGCACTAGAAAATTTGAAACCCAAGGAAGAAAAATTCGCTATAGAAGTTTAAAACAATTCCAGCCTTGAGAATACAATGCAAGAGTAATCAAAAGCACTAAGTAGGGTGTCATAAGTTACCTTAGTTGTAGATTCACGCCCAATTGAGATTAACAAAGAAAAAGGAGAGAAAGAGTGCAAATTTGTGATTTTCAATCAGTGGAATCTAGACAAAATCACCTAGAATACTTGGGATGAGGTATGGAAGAAAGAAATTTGGGTAATGGAAGCTTGAATTAGAGAGAAAATCTCTGGGCAAGGTGTGGGCACAAGATAACAATTGAAAGAGTGAAAAGAAATTGACCCAGGTCTTGTGGTTATATTCTAATTCTGGGGGCTTTCGCTCAAGCGAGGAAGTGTCGCTTGAGCGAAAGTGCCTTGTTTTCAAACTCGAGCGAATAATGGACATTACAAGCGAAAGTTTATTCACTTGAGCGACCAAAGACCTGAGAGGTTTCACTGATTCTTGCTCAAGCGAAATTTTTGGCGCTTGAGCAAACAAGAACCCTAGAGGTTACACTAATTCTCGCTCAAGAGAATCCCTTGGCGCTTGAGCGAATTATGCAAAAATTTTGAGTCTTTTTAGTAAAATTTGACTCTTAAACATGATACTCAAATGCAAAACTTTTAGTAACTAAATTCAAACATTATTTCCTCTCCCCTTCTTCTATGCTGACTCAATAAAAAACTTAAACCAAATATTGTTCACACAAACCAAATTCAAAATTTCCTCAATTCACAATTAACTACCAAAAACTTAAAATGCAAAAAGAAAAACAACTTCAAAACACTTGGTTGCCTCCTAGGAGCGCTTGTTTAACATCTTTTAGCTCGACGTTTGTCTACTTCATGGCTCAATTAGATGAGTGATTAAGGTGAGTCTTTCAACTTCACCTCCCAAATATGCTTTGATTCTTTGCCCATTGACTTTCCATGTTCTTTTTGTTTCTAGATCTTCTAATTCCACAATACCGTAAGACTTAACACTTCTTATAAAAAATGGACCTGACCATTTGGATTTTAATTTCCTAGGGAAAAGCCTTAACCTTGAGTTGAACAACAACACAGATTGACCTGGATGAAATTCTTGTTTTAAGATTTTCTTATCATGATATGCCTTGACTTTCTCCTTGTACAACTTACAGGATTCATATGCATTGAGTCTCATTTCTTCTAATTCATTCATATGGGTTCTTCTTTTCTCTGCTGAAGCTCTAGGATCAAAATTTAGGAACTTTAAAGTCCAATAAGCTTTGTGCTCCATTTCCACCAGGAGATTACATGACTTTCCATAAACAAATTGAAAGGGAGAAAGCCCAGTGGGAGATTTGTATGCAGTTGTATAAGCCCATAGCACATCATCCAACTTCATTGACCAATATTTTCTTAAGGATGAAACAGTTTTCTCTAAGATTGTTTTGATTTCTCTATTTGACACTTCTGCTTGCCCATTTGTTTGTGGATGATATGGTGATGCAACTTTATGCCTAACCCCATAATGCTCCAAACATTTTTGAAATTGATTATTGCAGAAATGTGATCCTCCATCACTGATCAAAACTCTAGGCGTGCAAAATCTACAAAAGATATTCTTCTTTAAAAACTTTATCATAGTTTTTGCATATGCTTTTGCGGTTGCTATTTCTTCCACCGACTTAGACACATAGTCAACTGCTACCAAGATGTACTCATTAGAAAATGAGGATGGGAAAGGGCCTACAAAATTGATTCCCCAACAATCAAATACTTCTACTTCCAACATAATATTCAGAGGCATTTCATGTCTTCTTGAGATTCCCCCTATTCTCTGACAATTATTACATTATTAAATATATTTTTGAGCATCCTTGAATAAGGTAGGCCAGAAAAAACAAGATTGAAGGACCTTTGCACCAGTCCTCACTCCATTAAAATGTCCACCATAAGGAGAACTATGACAATGTCAGAGAATGCTTTTAGCTTCCTCATTTGTTACACATCTTCTCAACAAGTTATCACTCCCTATTTTGAAAAGACAGGGATCATCCCATACAAAATAATGTTCATCTTTAAAAAACTTCTTTCTTTGATGCTAAGTAAAATCTTCTGGAATAACCCCTACAGCTTTGAAATTTGCCATGTCATCAAACTGTGGCCTCTCTTGCACAATCATCAATTTTTCATCAGGAAACTCCTCCTGCACTTCTAGCTGATTGTTAGTCACTTCAATATTCACTAATCTAGATAGATGATCAACTACAAGGTTTTCACTACTCTTTTTGTCCTTGATGACCAAATTGAATTCCTATAACAATAGAATCCATCTGATTAATCTGGGTTTAGAATCATATTTGGTTAATAGATATTTAATTGTTGCATGATCAGTATAAACAATTACAACAGAACCAATCAAATAAGCCCTAAATTTTTCTAGTGCATATACTATATCTAACAGTTCTTTTTTAGTTGCTGCATAATTAATTTGTGCTTCATTGAGAACCTTACTAGCATAATGTATAGCATGAAAAACTTTAGACTTTCTCTGACCTAAGACTACTCCTATGGCATAATCACATGCATCACACATTAATTCAAAATCTAAATTCCAATAAGGAGCAATTATTATAGGAGATGAAATCAACTTTTGTTTCAACTGTGTAAAAGCATGCAAACATTCAACATTAAAATTAAAGGGAACATCTTTATTGAGCAAATTGTTGAGTGGCTTAGCAATCTTTGAAAAGTCTTTGTTAAATCTTCTATAAAATCCAGCATGTCCTAGAAAGCTTCTGATGCCCTTCACATTTGTTGGTGGTGGTAATTTTTCAATAACCTCCACTTTTACTTTATCAACTTCAATACCTTTGGCCGAGATTTTATGACCCAGTACCACACCTTCAGTTACCATAAAATGACATTTCTCCCAATATAGAAGCAAATTGGTATCAACACACCGCTTCAGTATGGTATTCAAGTTTTCCAAACAATGATCGAATGATGCACCAAAGACTGAGAAATCATCCATGAAAACTTTTATACATTCTTCCACCAGATCTGAAAAAATTGCTAACATGCATCGTTGAAAAGTTGTTGGTGCATTACACAATCCAAATGGCATTTTCTTGTAAGCAAACACACCAAAAGGACAAGTAAAAATAGTTTTTTCTTTATCTTATGGATCTACTTCTATTTGATTATACCTTGAGCACTCATCCAGAAAATAATAAAAAGCTTACTTTGCTAACCTTTCTAACATTTGATCCATGACAGGTAAAGGAAAATTATCTTTTTTAGTTTCTTGATTCAATTTCCTATAATCTATACCCATTCTCCAACCTGTGACAGTCCTAGTAGGAATTAATTCATTTTTATCATTATAAATCATAGTCATACCTCCTTTCTTAGGAACAACTTATACAGGACTCACCCACCTACTGTCAGAAATAGGATAAATCATACCTGCTTCAAGAAGTTTAATCACCTCTTTTTTAACAACCTCCTTCATAGTAGGATTGAGACATCTCTGAGGTTGTGCAATAGGCTTGTAATCTTGTTCCATGTAGATCCTATGCATACAATAGGATGGGCTTATACCTTTCAAATCTACTAATTTCCACCCTATGGCTCCCATATTATTCTGCAGAATTTCTATTAGTTTCTTTTCCTCAGTTTGAGATAATGAGTTGCTGATTATCATTGGTTTATATCTCTCCTCATCAAGAAATACATACTTCAAGTGTGGGGACAACAATTTCAGCTCAACTTTGTTTTCTTCAATTTTCTTTTCTTTTCCCAAATCTTCAACCTTAAAACTATGGGATAACATCTCTTTCGCTTTATCTAACTCCATTAAGCATCCCCTCACTTCTGAATCTTCTTCCATGTCTAGAGTATAACATCCTTCCATCAATGCTTTCTCTAAAGGGTCTGACTTGTATACTTGTTTTTTAGTTGATATGAGTAACTCCTCCAAAGTGTTTATTCTAAAACAATCTTGCTTGTCTTTTGGGTGTTGAACAACTTCAAATAGATTAAAATTAACTTCATCATCTTCCACTCTAGCTTTCAACTTGCCATTGTCAACATCTATAATCACTTTAGTAGTCTTCATGAATGACCTTCCCAAAATCAATGGAACTTATACATCTTCCTCCATGTCCATAATCATAAAATCAACAGGAAATATGAACTTGTCTACTCTAACTAATATATCCTCTGCTACTCCATAAGGAAATTTTATTGATTTGTCAGCTAGTTGAAGCACTTGTTGGATTTGATGAAGACATATAAAGTTTATTTTGTGAGTGTTTAGGTAGATAGGTTATGGGTATGGAATTTAATCTCTTGATAATTTCAATATATCTTGTGATAAGCGCCTATAACTACTGCATTCCATAGAATTTATCATACTTCATGAAAAACCAATCTTTAAGCTTTGAAAGAACAAACTGTTTTTTTTTAATTTGTTAAAAAGTAGTTTTAATCTGTTAAAATCACTTAAAATAGGAAATGTATATATACAACCAATATTTTAATTGATTGAATCGTAGAATCAATAGATTAAAATGTTCTTGATGGTTTTTCCATATTAAGGGTTTCGCAGTATTAATCTATTGAATTGATAAATCAATAGATTAAAATGTTCTAAGCCATTTTTTCATTTTAAAGTATCTCATATTTTTAATCTGTTGAAATAAATTTTAATCTATTGAAACAAAGAGATATCATTTTTCATTTTAAAGTATCTCAAATTTTTAATCTGTTGAAATAAATTTTAATCTGTTGAAACAGAGAGATATCATTTTCCATTTTAAAGTATCTCAGATTTTTAATCTGTTGAAATAAATTTTAATTTGTTGAAACAGAGAGCTACCATTTTTCTTCTAACTGTTTCAATCCATTAAAAGTTCGAATTAACCGATTGAAAGAGTTTTAAATAAAATCAATCGATTAAAACATCATTTTAAATCGATTGAAACTGTTAGTTTTTCTCTTTTACTATATAAATATAGTTTTGATTTCTCTTTTAAAAATACAATTTGAAAATCAATTAAAAGTAATCTTGGAGCTCTCATATTCGTGTGTTTTTCTGAGCATTCATACACATTTAATATCATAAGGCGTTTTGATCAAGATTGTTGAAAGATCTTCAAGAGAGAAAGTTCTGAGTTAGAAAAATTGTTTATGGACTTCTATATTGTAAAAGTTGCAGTCCAGGTTTATTCTTTTCATATACTTGTACGAATTCTAATTGTGTAGATTGGGTTTGAATCTGCACTGGTTACAGCAACTGGGTTTGGTTGCTGGGTGGTTTTTCAAGAGTCTATCTTGTGGTGGTGTAAGGTAGATCTTGGGGTAGATTGGTGTGTATATACTAGTTTGTATTTTCACTTGGTATTAGTGGAACTTGACAGATTTGTCAAGAACTGGATATAGCTCTTGGAAAGAGTGAACCAGTATAAACTCTTGTGTTGTATTTCTGCATTTATCTCTTTTCATTTCTGGTTTATATTCTTGTTTTGTTTAAAACCAAATCTTCCTAATAAAAGATTGGATAAAGATTAATCATTCTTCCACAAAGAAAGCGTGTTTTTCGAAAAAGATTTCTAAGTTCAATTCATCCCCCCTCTTGAACTCAACCATTAATTCTTACAATTTGTATCAAGAGCTAGTTATTGTAAGTTACTCAAGAATTCGGTCCAAGAAAGTTAAAATGGCTGAGGAAAAGATGAATTTTTCTGAAGGAGCCTCCATCAATAGGCCTCCTCTATTATCTGGTGTGAATTATTCCTTCTGGAAGGTTAGAATGAAAATCTTTATTGAATCTCTTGATAGGGGTATTTGGGATACGATTGTTAATGGTCCTTTCAAACCAACTCATACAGTGGATGGTAAATTTTTTGAAAAAGACTAGGCTAACTTAACTGATGCAGAAAATAGGAAAGTTCAATATGACTATACTGCTAAGAACATTATTACCTCTGCCTTAAATCTTGATGAGTTTTTCAGGGTTTCTCAATGCAACTTTGCCAAAGAAATGTGGGAGATTCTAGAAGTCACTCATGAAGGTACCTCTGATGTGAAAAGGGTAAGGAAGCATGAATTAATTAGAGATTATGAATTGTTCAAAATGCAGCAAGGTGAAACCATTGTAGATGTGCAGAAAAGATTCATGCATATAGTCAACCATCTAATTGGATTAGGCAAGAAGTTTGACAAGGAAGAGTTAAACATCAAAATTCTAAAATGCTTGGACAGATCTTGGCAACCAAAGGTGACAACCATATCAGAATCAAGAGACTTAACTGAGATGACTACTGCATCATTGTTTGGTAAGCTAAGGGAACACGAGTTGGAGATCAACAGGTTTAAAGAACAAGAAAATGTAGAAAAGAAAAGCAGAAATATTGTTCTCAAGACAATTGAAGAAAGTAGTGACTCTGATGAAGAAGGATATGAGAATCTTAATTTGTTGGTTAAGAAGTTTGGGAAATTTCTTAAGAAGAAAAACAAAATTGTTCAGATTAGAAGGTACAATGATAAAAGAAATGATTCTCTTCAAAATACTTATACTTGTTATTCTTTTGGTAAGCAGGGACATATAAGAATTGACTGTCCAGAAAAATCCAAAAATCAAAACAAGAACGATATGAGGTATAAAGGGAAGAAGGCCTATATAGCTTTACAAGACAATGATTCATCCTCAAGTTCTGGATCTGAAAGTGAAGAAGTGAATCTATGCTTAATGGCTAGCTATGAATCCTCTTCATCCCATGTAAGTTCAACCCCCCCACAGAGAATGAAATGAATTACAACACATTATTAACTGCTTTCAATGAAATGCATGATGAAGCTAAAAATTTATCCTATACAAATAATCGGTTAAAAGGACTAAATAACTGGTTAGAAAATAGGGTTAAAGTTCTGGAAGAAGAATTATTAGAAAGCAAAACAGATATGGAACATCTTGAAATAATCTACAATAATTCATCTTCTGATAATGCTGTTGCTAACAAAGATTGTGAAAAGTGTATCTCTCTATAGAAAAATGTTGAGTATTTGATTAAAACCTTATCTAAGTTTACTCAAGGTAAAGCAAATTTATATACACTTCTTGGGTCTCAAAACTGTGTTTTTGATCATACTGGCATTGGTTACAAACCTAAGTTTGGGGTTAAAACTAAAAGGTATTTGAATTTCTTTTCTTTCATAAAATCAACAACATCTCCCTTCTCATCTTGTCACTATTGTATGAAAAAAGGGCATACTGTAAAATTATGTCATATTAGAAAACATCTTGTGCCACAGGGTAAAATGAGATAGGTTCCAAAATATGTTAAACAGAAAATTTGACCACTAAGGACCCAAAGTATTTAAGGGTACCAAATACTTGATGCTTGATTTTTCAGGAACAACAACAAGAATCACTTTGGTACTTGGACAGTGGATGCTCAAGGCATATGACAGGTGATATTTCCAAATTTCAGAAACTAAGATTGACGACTAGAGGTCACGTGACATATGGAGATAACAACAAGGGAAGAATCTTAGGTTCTGGAGATATAGGAGATGAGTAAAACAACAGGTACTGCAGATGATGACGAATTAGCTGATAATTTTTATCAGTTAAAACATCCCATAAATACAAAACATTGTACTATTGAAGAAGGTGATCAATCGATTGATCCTACAAAATCTGACCCACCAGAAAGAATTGTTGAAGAACAGGAAGAAGATACCTTGGATGAGCTTCCTAAAGAATGGATTGTCCCAAGAGATCTTTCTCTAGACAATGTTATTGGGAAAATTAATAAGGGAGTATCCACTAGAAATTCTCTTAATCAATTCTACAATCATATGGCATTTATTTCACAAATTGAACCTAAATCTGTTAAGGATGCATTACATGATGAATATTGGGTTAGTGCCATGCATGATGAACTTAATCAGTTTGAAAGAAATAATGTGTGGGAATCAGTTCCTAAAACCAAAAATATCAATATAATTGGTACTAAGTGGGTATTCAAAAAAAAATTAGATGAACACGACATTATTACTAGAAATAAAGCTAGGTTGGTAGCCAAAGGATAAAATCAACAGGAAGGAATTGATTTTGATGAAACCTTTGCACCTGTAGCTAAACTTGAAGCTGTTAGACTGTTATTAGCTTATGCGTGTATTAGTGGTTTCAGATTAATTCATATGGATGTCAAGAGTGCCTTTCTAAATGGAATCATCAATGAAGAAGTCTATGTTTCTCAGCCTCTTGGTTTTGAAGATCACAAACATCTTGACCATGACTACAAGCTGAAAAAGGCTCTTTATGGATTAAAGCAGGCCCCTAGACAATGGTATGAGAGGCTAAGTAATTTCTTAATTGATCAAGGATACAAACGAGGTGAAGTTGATAAAACTTTATTCATTAAGAAATATGGATCTAACATTATTCTGGTGCAGGTTTATGTTGATGATATCATTTTTTGTTCTACTAATAATGCCTTGTGTAATAAATTTGTTAAAGAAATGCAAAGTGAATTTGAGATGTCTATGATGGGAGAACTGAATTTCTTCCTTAGTCTCCAGGTTAAGCAATTAAGGAATGGTATTTTCCTAAATCAATCTAAATACTATAATGAGTTATTGAAGAAATTTTATATGCATAATTGCAAAGAATCCTCCACACCCATGTCTACTAACTGTTGTCTAGATATAGATGAAAAGGGGAAATCTGTTGATCAAACTAAATATAGAGGTTTGATTGGATCTCTTCTATATCTCACTGCTAGTAGGCCTGACATTATGTTTAGTGTTTGCCTTTGTGCTAGATTCCAGGCAAATCCAAAGGAATCTCACCTCATTGCTGCTAAAAGGATTCTCAAGTATCTTAAAGGAACCATTAATGTTGGACTATGGTATCCTAAAGGTGTCTCTCTTATAAAGTTGTTGGATTTTTTTATTCTGACTTTGCAGGTTGCAGGTTGTAGATTGGATAGGAAAAGTACCTCCGGTACATGCCATTTACTGTGAAGCAGTCTCATATCATGACATAGCAAAAAACAAGCATGTGTGACTCTTTCAACTGCAGAAGTTGAATACATTGCAGCTGGGAGTTGTTGTGCTCAGAGTATCTACCTCAAACAACAATTGAAAGATTATGGGGTGTTTCTCAACACGATACCTTTGGTTTGTGATAATACTAGTGCAATCAATCTAACTAAAAATCCTATTCAACACTCTAGAACTAAGCATATTGAAATTAGACATCACTTTATTAGAGAACATGTATCTAGGGGTGATTGTGAAATTTTATTCATTGATACTGATAAACAATTAGCTGACCTGTTCACTAAACCACTGCATAGAGATAGACTTATTATGCTTAGAACTGAATTAGGAATTTTGGATCTATCTAGTATTTTATAATTGATTCTCTATTATGGTTCTGTTCTTTTTAACAGGTTAATAATATGATTAATCGATTAGTTGTCTGAAAATTTGAAATATTTTTCAAACTATGTGTTTTTAATCGATTAAAATTGTGAAATAATCTGTTAATTTCCTGGTTCTCAATCTCTGTTCCTGATCCATTGCCAAATTAATCGATTAAATATGTTTCTAATTGATTTATTTCATTAAATCTTTAGCTCTGCATGTTTTCCTTTTGAATAAATCGATTAAACATTTGATTCAACCGATTCATTTTACTTTTGATAATCTGCTTCTATATTATTAATTGAAAATTAATTGATTATATGGTAAATCAATTGATTAACTTTCTAGGGCTAGTATTGTATGCTTTGCTTCTGATTATTTACTGCAAGTTGAGTTAAGTGCATTTTCAACTGCAAACAACTTCAGCTACTCTCTTAAATGTAATGGTTATCCAAATTCACGCTGGAAGACTATGATTGGAAATCAGAGGTGAAGAAATCTTGATTGATGAAGGTAATCGAGTAAATTGCAGTACCCATTGTTCTCTCTCTGTCTTTTCCATCTCTGACACAAGGAACAAAATTGAGGTAATTTACTACAAGACAAAATTGACTATTCAAAGTAGATGAAGAGTCAGGATTCTCACATTCCTTTTAGTATGCATTAGTTGTTCAAAAAAACTTGTATTCACTCTTGGAAAAATATTCTCTCTATTCATTATTTGGTTCACCTCTCAAACATCATGTTCAAGCGCACCAAATCTGGAAGGAGAAAGTTCAAGAGAGGAGAATCCTTAGCTGTTGTCCAAGAAACATCAGGAGGAGGGCACATTGAAACCTGGTTCATTGGGAACCAAGAGAAGATGGGGTTATTCATTCACTAAATGAGCAGAAAAAAGATTAATATTCCCAAGATTATGAAATTCTCGTGGTTGGACGCTGAAGGGTTTAAAGGGGTGCGAAAACTGCTGCACCACCAGAAACTTCAGAAGTTCTTAGAGCTCAATGGTAGAATCTATCTTGATCTTATAAAAGTTTTCTTTACTAACTTGTCATTTGAAGGTTCTACACTTAAAACTCAAGTCAAAGGAGTGGATATTGAGATTACTCCCTGTCGCCGCCGTCAAAACGAGGCGGTCGAAGCGATGCGATGGTTTCGACTTTCCAATTTTCGCGTTTTCATTGGTGTGGTTACAACGACTTTTGGTTGTCCGAAAATCGGGCTGAACCTAGAGGCGAGGTTTTTGAAAGGGCGCTCTTGGGTTGTTCGATAACCGGGCTAACCCAAGAGCTAATTTTTGAAGGGTTCATCTGGAGTCGCCACCGATGTTTTTACCGGAAACATCGGAAAAGGAGTGAAAAGGCGTTGGTTTTCGAAAAACCAACTTTGGTCATTAGAACCAGAGTTGGGTAAGGGAGTTAGTTACGTGTAAAGGAAGTGTTAGTTCCTTTACGACGCCCCTTTCGGGTTCCCTATGATAGGCCAGCTATTTTAAATAAATAACCCGTGAAAATACGCTTTTACCCTTTTATTTTGCGGAATTTTAAACTATGACTACATGGCCTAATGTCTATTGCGTAATTTTAAAATAAGGCAGTAAAAGATAGAGAGAGAAAGTAGAAACCTCCGAGGCAAGCTTTTCTATTAATTCTTTGAGTATTAGGGTGCTTTTTGGCAGCCCTCCGCTCGTTACAATGCCGAAAATGCTCAAAAACGCTCTAGAAAACTCTCAGAAACTCCGGAAATGCTTCGGAGGGGGTTTAGAGAGAGAATTTGAAGAAAAGTCTAGAGAGAGAAAGGAAGAACTGTGGGAAATGAGGGGAATGGGGCTCCTATTTATAGGGATTCGCGCTTGTCAGGTCGAGACGGGTCGTCTCGTCTGGCAAGGTCGAGACGGCCGTCTCGCCAATCGAGATGGCCGTCTCACCTTGCAGGAATGGCGAGACGGCCGTCTCGCCACCTTCGCAAGGCGAGACGGCGGTCTCGACCCTAAAAGGCGAAAATCCTTATTTTTATGCCAAAAATCCCTCCTATCCTAGTATGGGGCCTAATAGTCTCTCCTAGTGGCTTCTTAGGCTTCATCCATCTTCAAAAAGGAGGTCTTCTGGTCTTTATTATGAGGTTGGGCAAGATTTGGGGTTTACAGCTGCCCCCCCTTTACCCGACTAGTCGACTGTTGGCCTGTTGTGCCGAGGAGGTCGACTGGAGGGTAAAGGAGTTTACCCTCTTGCCCGATTGGTCCTTCAGATGCTCCGTCTTTGTGGCGGTTGATCTTCTGGGAAAAAGTGTGCTTCCAGGATGCTTCTTCTGGCGGTAGATGATCCTTTCGGCTGATAAGTACGAACCCTCATCTGGTTTGACGAGTATGAACCCTCGCCCGGTAAGCCCCCTTTTGTAAGGCCCGATGAGTATACACCCCCATCTGGTGTTTGACGAGTATGAACCCCCGTCCGGTAAGCCCCCTTTTGTAAGGCCTGATGAGTATACACCCCGATTTGGTGTTTGACGAGTATGAACCCCCGCCCGGTAAGCCCCCTTTTGTAAGGCCTGATGAGTATACACCCCCATCTGGTGTTTGACGAGTATGAACCCCCGTCCGGTAAGCCCCCTTTTGTAAGTCCTGATGAGTATACACCCCCATTTGGTGTTTGACGAGTATGAACCCCCGTCCGGTAAGCCCCCTTTTGTAAGGCTTGATGAGTATACACCCCCATCTGGTGTTTATGCCTCTGGATGCTCCTTCTTGCGGTAACCGATCCTTCAGCTGTGGTGGCGGCTTACTACTCTATCTCATGCACCGATGTTGAGATGTGTTCTCTCGTCTTTTGAGATTCGTCCGGTCTGTGTCAGAGATTTTGTTGGTGATTATCCAGCTTATTGTTTGCTGGGGATTCTTTGTTTTTGATCTTTTTCGTGGTGATCACCCAACTCTTGCTGGTTGGTCGGGTGGTCTTTGTTTGCTGCTCAACTCTTTGCTTGGTCGTCAAAGTGTGTTAATCCTGCCTTTTTTCGTGGTTTTATCTCTTTTTTCTCGCGATTTCGGATTTCGGCTTTTTTCTTGAGCGTATGTCTTTTTACTCTTAGTTTTTTATTACACTGATTTTTTGGAAAAGATAGCGAAAAGATGCATGGAATAAAAAACTTTATTCATATAAGTTTTATTACAACAACCCTTATTCTATGAGCACTATCCCTATGGACTATCATCTGGAGACGATCCGTAGGAAGGGAATTGCTTGTACATGTGTCTCCAGAAATCTACTTGGTCCCCGATCTCATCGCGGTACTCTTGCTGGAATGTTGCCCAGTCTTGCTGCATTCCTTCCTGGTACTGGTAGATTGTCTCCAGTCTTGTATCAAAGGCTTCCTGCCTTAGGGACATCTGCTCTTGCCTTATGGACATCTGATCGAATTGCTGGCGCAGATCGTTCATGTTGCGGTTCATGCCAACAAAATCGTCTGTGTACTGTTGCTGTTGCTGATGCTGATGCTACTATTGCTATTGTTGTTGGAAGTCGGGAGGTGTCGGGAGATCGTGCATTGCCACGATGTCCTAGAGGTCCAAAGAAAAATCCAGCGATGGGTGGAGAACTAGCTGGGTCCCGCGGCACATCAACATCCCCATGCTGACCAGGATCGACCCATTGATGGATTCGGGTAGCAAGCTGGAGGCCAGTTCTTCCCGGCCACCGTACTCCCATTTTTCTGCCAGGGGAGTGATAAGAGGAGCCATGAGGATGGCTCCTACTGGCCTGCTTCCGAAGTCCTTAAGGGCCCTCAAGAAGAAGTAGCCAGGGTTGCAGCGGCGCCTCTGGCTCATGCAGTAGAGAGCAAAAAGATCAGGGAGGGTTACCTAACCCTGGCTCTCCTTCTTCCCGTGGATGGTCCCCGCCAGCAGCTTGTGGCAAATGCAGAGGGGCGGAGGGAGCGTTGAGCCCTTCATCAGTGTGGGCAGCGTGGGCGATCTAGTGAGCTCCTCCCACATTTCGCCAGCGGTGAGGTTGGTAGGACGCGCGCAGATGGCCTCCCGGTACTCCCGAGTTAGCACGTCCTCTGGTCGAACGAATCCAATACTCACATTGAATTCGTCGAGGGTGGTGGTCCAGTATGTCCCACCCATAAAGTACGTCACCATCTTTGTTGGTGACAGGCCCAGGACCATGGCAGGGGTCTCGGCGTAGGAAATAGAGGCTAGGAACTCCAAGACTGCTTGAGGGTACACATGGGTAGGTGGAGCCTGCAGTAGGAAACCCCTTCCAACGCTATCAATGTGGGCCCGGACATTGTCCTCCCACCCGAACTCGTTGAGGATGCCAAAGTCCAATCTGAGCATGGGGTGCCATGTGTACCCATGGATGTGTTCAAGTCGAGCCTGGTGTGATGGAGAAAGCTGAGTGGGGTCTTAGGGGGCCGGTGCTAAGGAACTGCTAGGGCTAGCAGCACCTCTCCTCTTCCTAGACTGACTTCCATGGAACATCTTGTCCAAAAAGTGCTTGAAAGTGAGAGATCTCCGAGTTGGAGCGCAGAGGAGTTGTGAGGAACCTCCAGGACGCCCCCCTATATATAGGGAAAAATCCAGATTCGGGACCGTCGTCTGGGGAGTCGAGACGGCGGTCTCGAATTTGTGCAGGTCGAGACGGCCGTCTGGGATCTCGAGACGGCGGTCTCGACTTTAACCTTAAGCGAGACGGCCGTCTCGTTTTCGACCAAATTTTTGAAGACTGAGACGGCAGTCTAGAAAGTCCAGACGACCGTCTCGAATTTTGGTTTTTTTTTTTTTACTATATACAAAGGAAATAGGACCTGGTTCAAAAACATTTTTTATGCATGCAATGTTTTCATGTTTGATGTCCTATAATGCCTATTTTAGTTAATTTTTCAGAAGGATTTCACTGACGTGTCTTGTAGCGTCGAATGTCCTCTGATCGGCGTTCTCGTGTTTGGATGTACCATGCCGGACTTCTTGTGACTGAAGGATAACTGGTTTTTCCTTTTCTTTTTCTTTTGTAGAGCACTCTTTGCCATGTAGTGTCCCTCTTTCTCCACTCTAGGGATTTCAATCCTCTTGTTGACTATACGCCTCCATATTCCCAAATTAATTATTAGAATTTTGGTGTGAGGGTCAAGAGAAAAGAAGTAAAGAGGTAAATTCAATGGCTTGTGTTTTAGAATGTTATTTTTATTAGAAAGAGGTTTTTGTAAGAATGGTTGGCTAGGGTTAGGCTTAGGTGTTTAAGCTTTTGTCTAAGCATACATTTTCCCCTTTTGTACTTGCGCCTTAGTTTTATTTTCATTGCTTTTTATGGCTAGTTGATTTCCCTAGATTGCCCTTCGGGTTTTCGAACTAGGATATTGTGTTTTGGCCCTATCTTTTGTCTAGGTTCCTTCTTTTTGTATATTTTTGGGGAATCCTAGCGGACCTTATTTTGTAACCCTAACTTTTGCCTAGGCTACCCTTTATTTTTGTTCGGGTGTCCTACCGGGTTGACCCTATCTTTTGCGTAGCCCCCTTAGTGGGTTTCCTACTGGGTATTTTGCCCTTTTTGTTTTTGGCCTTTGGCTTCTATGGGCTTTCTTCCTTTTTTTGTGTATTTATTTTTTGTTCACAATATTGGCGAAGCATGACTTTCCTTATGGTGAGGTAGAGCCTTATTTGATGCTTCAAATCAACTAACTTGATTGTAATGGCAATGGCGAATTTTGGTTATTTGGACATGCTTTTTATTCTTCTTTTTCTTTTTTTTTCGTTTACTTAGACAAGGTTATTATGAGGTCTAGTCAAAAATAGCAAGAAGAGAAGCAGATAGTAAGAAGTATTCTTTATTAATTAATAAGGGAATATGTGCCCTAAAATGCCCGGGGGTCGGGCTAGCCCTGGGGGATAATCTCTAACAATCATGGGGTTTACATCCCTTAAATGAAGAAAAAGATTTCCTAATGACTAGGGTAGCTCTTGACGCTTGCACCCCTCCACTTCGAAAGATTTGCTTGAGTGTGCGGAAGGGAGACTTCCCTTTTCCTTTTTCCGCTCGGCCCTTAGTGGGGTCTATCCTAGGCCATGCTTGAAAGGATTGTCTTTAAATTCTGGGGGTTCCCTCGTGCCTTGGGAATCTGCCCCTAATCCTTGGTCAGGATGGTAACCATGCTTCAACATCATGCGGGCTACCTTCGTGTTTTTGGGAAGTCGCTCTATGCTGGCAATTTCGAGCGCTTGAAAAGATGTTTCAAGGGCCTCCTCAGCCGCATCCACATAAGGTTGGGTGGACGGTCCACTGATCAGGATATTATCTTCTGCTTGGACCGTGACCAATTTGTCCTCCACTATGAACTTGACTTTCTGGTGGAGCGTTGAAGGAACTGTCTTAGCGTCATGAATCCAAGGTCTGCCAAGGAGACAACTGTATGCTGGAGTAATATCCATTACATGGAAATCGACGTTGAAGATAGTGGGTCCGACTTGAATTGGAAAATTAACTTCTCCCACTACTTCTCATTTTGATCCGTCGAAGGCTCGAACGATGGTGCTACTTGGGCGCAGACGGGTTCCTTGGATAGTTAACTTGTCTAGTGTGCACTTGGGCATCACATTCAAGGATGACCCGTTATCCACAAGAACTTTGGCGATGAGGTATTCCTTGCACTTGATGGAAATGTTCAAGGGCTTGTTATGGTTTGATCCCTCGAGGGGGAGTTCTTCCTCTGTGAAGGTGAGGTGATCGCTTGCCATGATGTGACCGACGATCCTCTCAACTTTTTCTTGGGATATGGAGTGAGGTACATGTGCTTCGCTCAAGACCTTCAGCAGGGCGTTTCTATGCGGTTCCGAGCTCATTATTAAAGATAATAATGTTATCTTTGCAGGTGTGTGATTGAGCTGGTCTATAATGGAATACTCATTTTGCCTTATAAACTGGAGTAATTCCTCTGTCTCCTCCTTGGATTCCTTATTTTCCTTTTCTTCGGTCTTTTTATTTTTTCCTTTATTTTTGGGGACATATTCTTGTGAGTCCTTGGGGGAGTAGATTCTTCCACTTCTAGTCATGCCCCCGATGCCGGCTATATTCGTGATATCCTCTTTTATTGGTGAAGATTCTCCGTATCTCCACGGTACAACTTTATTTGACTCGTAGGGGAAAGGACATGGCATAAATAGTCGCACTGGTGTCCTTGCCCCCTCTTCTTTATTTCTGAGGACCAACGGTCGGGGCTTATTTTCCTCTTGTGGCGAGTCAACCGTTGGGGAAAGCTTGATTAGGAGTGACTTTCTCTCCATTCTTCTGATTTGGAAGACGTGTCAGTTAATTCTTCCTTTTTGTTATCTTATTTATTAAGAATGAAGGAGGGGAAATTAAATATGCAGATGAATGATATGTATGCAAGTAGACAATTGTTGAATAAAGAAAAATTTCATTTATCCATTGGAAGGTGTACATTCCCCTATTCCATACTACGAAGCAACTTTTGACAAAAGCGGAAAAGCCTAAAGAAACCCACAGGCGGGTCTTGATCTCTATGTAATTCCCTTTCGGCTTCCCGGACGTGATGAGCAAGTGCTTCGCTTTGCTTCTGGACCGCCTGGCTCATATCTTCACTGTACTTTTGAGCCTCTTTGATCTTCGCCTCTTGATGGACGACCAAGGCTTGCAGTTCATCGAGTTTAGCAAGGGCTCGGTCCTTTTCTTGTAGTACTTGGCCGTACTGAGCTATCCCGTCTCTTTCTTTGCAGCGTAGCTCAGTGAGACTTTTGTTGAGTCTCCGATTGGCCTCTTGCTCTTGGCGTATTTCTGACCGAGTCTTGGTGAGTTCTTGCAATAACTCCTTGATCGTCTGAGCCTGCTTTGCTGATTCGGCCTCAAAGCGTGCTGATTTGGCGGTTATTTCTTGGAGTTGACTATCCGAGCTAGGTCTAGCGGCTTTGGATGCTCAGATAGCTTGCTCATTAGAATCAGCACACTGGTCCTTGAGGCGCTCTATTTCATGATCCTTTTTCTTGCATTGCCTTTGCAGACCATCTATGGTGAGGATAGATTCTTGCTCTCTTTCTTCAAGGGCCCTCATCTGGGCTCCCATGATTTCTATCCTCTGGGTCAAGGCATCAACTTGAGCTTGCAGCTCTTCACTGTTGGCGTTTGTGATGAGTGAGGTGGATGGTTGAGACATCCCTCTTCTTTTTCTCCATACCTCATAGTCACCGGAGACAGCCACTCGAGCCTTTCCTAGCTCTCTATCTCCCATAAAGACTGGTTTCTCCCTTGCTTTTCTCACGGCTAGTGAGTTGGCGATTGTGCATGGATCATCGAAAAAACACAGTCCTCCGAGTTCCCCTCGAGAAATTTTAGTTTGAGTTCTCATGAGCTGCTTCATAGCTACTCTAGGTGAGTAGGCTATGCAACCCCTGAGTCCTATCAAGGGTATGTTCGGATAGTTTCCACATCTGATGAGGACTGGGCCGGGTCGGAACCAAGGGCAGACCCAGGATAAATTGTTGGCGTCCTTTTGTTCCAACTCTTCCCTCCACTCTGAAGTTAAGCATCGTTGGAGAGGGATTTTGGAGAAGCTCCTCAAAGGGTCGGGGAATACCCCCATGTGACTAGAGGCATAAAAATGCGTAATGCCCCACGCAAAGAGTAGTGAAGAGCAGCCGCGAAGTGTTTTTCCTTGCTTCTGGCGACAGAATTCCACCGAGAGCAAGGTGTCGGCAAGAATTGCAGGCAAGGGACTCTTCGAGTTCACGTCCCAGGCGAAGAAGGCGTCCATAATGGCTTGATCCACTGTGTCGAGGTGGAAGGGGAACAAAATCGTTCCGAATATGATTAAATAAGCCAGGTTTTTGTTAAAAGCAACCCATTCTGCCCTTTCAGCCAAAGCGGACAGATGGTCCTCTAACATTGAGACTTTCCAACCCTGGATGTTCCCTTTTCCTATCAGGGTAGTCTGCCAGAAAGGCAGTTGGATGATGGCAGCTACTTGTGCTACAGGAGTATATGCCCCATGGCGGATATGGACCCCGGCTGATTTGGGCCATTTTAGCATAATTTCGTACTCCTCTAAGGTTGGTACCATATCAAACTACAGAAATTCGAAGCAGTGCAGACTGAAGTTCCAGAAGTGAACTAATACCCTGATGAAAACTTGATCGACACAGATCTTCAGCAGGTCGAGAATCCGTCCATAGGATTTTTCAAAGTCGGAGCAGAGCTCTGGTGGCATTATTGCGCAAAGCTGTTCCAATTTCTCAGTATGGTATCGGGGAATGTCCACCTTCTTCAATTGTCTACTAGTCCCCTCCATTTTCTAAAACCAAAATGCATGTTTTATGAAAATGATGCTTATTGGATGAATGTGAGTGTTTATTTTTATCATGTTTTGTATGATATTTGCGTGTTGTTTTTTTTTTTTTAAATAAACTACCTATATGAGTGTAACATTTTTGAACAAGGTCCCATTTATTTTAAAATTGGATCTTTATTCGATTTTTATTTTATTTTATAGCCTTTTATCTCTTCTGTCGGACTGCGTGGCTACTTAGCTTATAAAAAACCTGAAACCAGGCTAGCTAAAAGGCAGACTGTCCGAGATAAAAATATGGCTTTATGCGAAAGAATAGTAAGCATCCCTTATCTCTTCTGTCAGACTGCGTGACTACTTAGCTTACAAAGAACCTGAAACCAGGCTAGCTAAAAGGCAGACTGTCCGAGATAAGGTCGTTTATTGCAAAAAATGTTTTTTGAGGTTTTTCTGTTGTTTGGTTATGCTATGCAATAGACAAATGCAACAAACAAATGTACACACAATTCGATCATCCACAAATAGGCGAGAAGTCGTTTTGATCACGAGGTAGGGTTTTCCTACAGAAAAGTGCTTTGGCGAAGGTAGGTTCTAACTGTTCTCACCAAGGCTAAGGCCCCCAAGGTGCCCCCATTATAGGGTCCCCACTCTCCAGCCTTCTGACCATGCTTAGCACTAAGGCCATAGTCAGTCTTTGTGCCAAAAGAGGAAGGTTATCACCTTGAGTGGTGGTTTCCGATCACACTGGTGGGCACAAGGCCATCACTACAACGAACCGTACCTGCCACCCACTCCCTATGGATTTCTCTCTTGCCCTCGGGTATAGAGGGAACTGTGGTGTGCAAGGGTTTGTGTACAGTTTGTATTTCAAACAATTGTGTAAGTATAAACAAGCAACAATTATTAAAGCCAAGCATTAAAACATGTTATAATACAAGGTAGGGTAAAAGCGTAATTTTCTAGGTTTATTTACTTTTAAGCTGGCCCATCACTAAATGGGATCAACTCTCTAGGCTTCCCCAGTGGAGTCACCATCTGTCGCTGCCGTAAAAATGAGGCGGTCGGAGCAACGCGATGGTTTCGACTTTCCAATTTTTGCGTTTTCATTGGTGTGGTTACAACGCCTTTAGGTTGTCCGAAAACCAGGCTGAACCTAGAGGCGAGGTTTTCGAAAGGGCGCTCTTGGGTTGTCCGATAACCAGGCTAACCCAAGAGCTAATTTTTGAAGGGTTCATCTGGAGTCGCCACCGATTTTTTACCGAAAACATCGAAAAAGGAGTGAAAAGGCATTGGTTTTCGAAAAAGCAACTTTGGTCATTAGAACCAGAGTTGGGTAAGGGAGTTAGTTACGTGTAAAGGAAGTGTTAGTTCCTTTACGACGCCCCTTTCGGGTTCCCTATGATAGGCCAGCTATTTTAAATAAATAACTCATGAAAATATGCTTTTACCCTTTTATTTTGCGAAATTTTAAACTATGACTACATGGCCCTAATGTCTATTGCGTAATTTTAAAATAAGGCAGTAAAAGATAGAGAGAGAAAGTAGAAACCTCCGAGGCAAGCTTTTCTATTAATTCTTTGAGTATTAGGGTGCTTTTTGGTAGC
Organism: Sphenostylis stenocarpa; assembly: GCA_963425845.1. Taxonomy (NCBI): domain Eukaryota; kingdom Viridiplantae; phylum Streptophyta; class Magnoliopsida; order Fabales; family Fabaceae; genus Sphenostylis; species Sphenostylis stenocarpa. The sequence continues at coordinate 41,081,217 of OY731403.1, forward strand.
CCTCTGCTCGTTACAATGCCGAAAACGCTCTAGAAAACTCTCAGAAACTCCGGAAATGCTTCAGAGGGGGTCTAGAGAGAGAATTTGAAGAAAAGTATAGAGAGAGAATTTGAAGAAAATTCTAGAGAGAGAAAGGAAGAACTGTGGGAAATGAGGGGAATGGGGCTCCTATTTATAGGGATTCGCGTCTGTCAGGTCGAGACGGGTCGTCTCGTCTGACAAGGTCGAGACGGTCGTCTGCGAGACGGCGGTCTCGAATCTGAGACGGCGGTCTCGACCCTAAAAGGCGAAAATCCTTATTTTTATGCCAAAAATCCCTCCTATCCTAGTATGAGGCCTAATAGTCTCTCCTAGTGGCTTCTTAGGCTTCATCCATCTTCAAAAAGGAGGTCTTCTGGTCTTTATTATGAGGTCGGGCAAGATTTGGGGTCTACACTCACACTGTCTAGAAAAATATTGCTGGACTCAAGGATGAAGGGGTAAAAGTCACTAAAGGTTACACTTCTGATGTAGAAGAGTTCAACAAAATTCAATATTTTCGTTCTTATTTAAGAAATAAGCGTGACTCTGTGAGTTCCTTCAACACTGGGAAGCTTAAACTTGAAGAAAGATTACTTGCATTCATAGTGGCCTGGCAGCTTACTCCCATGGGGAGCAATCATGCAGTACTGAAAGAAGGTGACTTGGTACTGATGTATTGTATCCACCACAGAATCAGAGTAAACTGGGTATTTGTTATCAAGGACCATATGATCAAACCAAAAAGGCTAAGTGATTTTAGGTATCCCTATGCTATTTTAATTTCTAAATTTCTCACTCATTTTGGTGTTGATTTAGAAGGAGAACTGTCTGAAATTGTTCACCCCACAAATGAGATTAACAATTCCATCCTTCATAAAATGGGATTCATTAAAATTGATGGTGATTGGATTTCAAAAGAGGAAGTTGGGAGAGATGAAGAAGAAGGAGAAAAGGAAGTCGATGAGAATACTGGTGCTCCAAGTGCTACTGAAGCAAGACAAACAGATCCCATGGAAGATGTTATGGCTCAACAGTCTCCATTAAAAATGATCCCGTATGTGGCTCCACCTGACCGTGGCACACCTCTTTCACAGTTTGAAAGGACTATGCTGCACCAAATGAATGAAATTTAAACTAATCAAAGGAGGCACATGGAGATGACATATGCTTTGCAAGCTCGCCAGCATCGGCTCTATGAAGACTCCATTGCCAGATTTCAGCACATTGATAATCAACTGGATGATATCTTCAACAGAATTGGAGACCTCCAATTCAATCAGGGTCCCTGGGATGGTGATGAGTGAAATTTTTTTTTAGAAGCTTTATTTTACTTATGTTTTGTTTGTTTTATTTGTTTTAAATTTGGGTACCTGAATGGTACTTATGGCATGTATATGAACACTTTTTGATGAAGTCAAATAGGGGGAGAAGTATCCGCTTACTATGTTGTAACTACACACACACATCACAAATTATATGTCTCTGTTGTCCTGCTATTGTTTCTTTTTTGCAGGTGCGGTGGTTATTTGTCTCCATCAAATAGGGGGAGATTGAAGCACTTGTTGGATTTGATGAAGACATATAAAGTTTATTTTGTGAGTGTGTAGGTAGATAGGTTATGGGTATGAAATTTAATCTCTTGATAATTTCAGTATATCTTGTGATAAGCGCCTATAACTGTTGCATTCCATAGAATTTATCATACTTCATGAAAAACCAATCTTTAAGCTTTGAAAGAACAAACTATTTTTTTTAATCTATTAAAATCACTTAAAATAGGAAATGTATATATACAACCAATATTTTAATTGATTGAATCGTAGAACCAACAGATTAAAATGTTCTTGATGGTTTTTCCATATTAAGGGTTTCGCAAGTATTAGTCCGTTGAATTGATAAATCAATAGATTAAAATGTTCTAAGCCATTTTTTCATTTTAAAGTATCTCAGATTTTTAATCTGTTGAAATAAATTTTAATATATTGAAAAAGAGAGATATCATTTTTCATTTTAAAGTATCTCGATTTTTAATCTTTTGAAATAAATTTTAATCATGTTGAAACAGAGAGATATCATTTTTTATTTTAAACTATCTCATATTTTTAATCTGTTGAAATAAATTTTAATCTGTTGAAACAAAGAGCTACCATTTTTCTTCTAACTGTTTCAATCATTAAAAGCTCGAATTAACCGATTGAGAGAGTTTTAAATAAAATCAATTGGTTAAAACATCATTTTAAATCGATTGAAACTGTCAGCTTTTCTCTTTTACTCTATAAATATAGTTTTGATTTCTCTTTTAAAAACGGAATTTGGAAATCGATTAAAAGCAATCTTGAAGCTCTCATATTCGTGTGTTTTTCTGAGCATTCATACACATTTCATATCATAAGGCGTTTTGATCAAGATTGTTGAAAGATCTTCAAGAGAGAAAGTTCTGAGTTAGAAAAATTGCTTCTGGACTTCTATATTGTAAAAGCTGCAGTCCAGGTTTATTCTTTTCATATACTTGTACGAATTCTAATTGTGTATATTGGGTTTGAATCTGCACTGGTTACAACAACTGGGTTTGGTTGCTGGGTGGTTTTTCAAAAGTCTATCTTGTGGTGGTGTAAGGTAGATCTTGAGGTAGATTTGTGTGTATCTACTGGTTTGTATTTTCACTTGGTATTAGTGGAACTTGACAGATTTGTCAAGAACTAGATGTAGCTCTTGGAAAGAGTGAACCAGTATAAACTCTTGTGTTGTATTTCTGCATTTATCTCTTTTCATTTCTGGTATATATTCTTTCTTTGTTTAAAATCAAATTTTCCTAATAAAAGATTGGATAAAGATTAATCATTCTTCCACAAAGAAAGCGTGTTTTTCGAAAAAGATTTATAAGTTCAATTCACCCTCCCTCTTGAACTCAACCATTAATTCTTACACTAGTTGCAGAGTCATTCTAGTTGGTCTAACATCCAAGTCTCCTATTCTTTTGAGCATAGATAATGGCATGAGATTTATACTGGACCCTAAATCAAGTAAAGCCTTTCCCACTGTTAATGCACCAATGGTAACAGAGATAGTAAAACTATTAGAATCTTTGGATTTTGTTGGCAAAGACTTTTGAAAAATTGCACTACACCCTGCTTCCAATTCTATTGTCTCTTCTTCTGCAAATCTTCTCTTTTTAGTGAGGAGTTCTTTCATGAATTTGGCATATGTTGGTCTTTTCTCCATAGCTTCCAAAAAAGGTATATTAATCTGCAACCTTTTGAAAATATCCATAAATCTAGTGAATTGTCTCTCTTTGTCTATTTTTGAAGGAGCCTTGGGATACGATAACTTCTTCACAAATGGTTTTTGACTCCCTCCTTTTTCTTGGACATATTCATTCTTGCTATTCTCTCCTCTTATTATCTTTTGTCTTTCTTCTCCCTCTTCATTATTCTTATTAGGGATATATCTTTCTTTCTTACTCTCCTCTTCTTGCTCTTCATCTTCTTTTACCAGAACTTCTTCTTCAACAACTATATTGTCACCAATCCCCTTACATATAACTTTGTCACTCCTTGTAGTTATTGACTTGCAATGCTCCTTAGGGTTGGCTTGTGTGTTGGCTGAAAAATGTCCTCCTTGCTATTTAGATAACTGTTTAGCCAATTGACCCACCTGGGTCTCTAAATTTCTTATTGAAGTCTCTATATTTTTCTGATTATACAAAGCTTGCATGAATTTCTCCAAAGTGTCTTCCAATTTTGCTGTTCTCTCATGTATTGGAGGATAATATTGTTGTTGTTGTTGTTGAAATAGAGGTTTCTGATATGATTGTTGTTGATTTGGAGGTTGTCTATTAGATGTACCAACACCTTGCTTCCACCCAAAATTCTGATTCTGATTCCCTCTCCATCCTTGTGAAAAACTATTCTGATAGTTGTTGGAATAAGGGAAATTTGCTTGTCTTCCTTGACCACTACCACTTTGAGCACCCATATAGTGAGCTTCTTCTTGTAGGTTACCTTGATAAGAGTAGTGTCCATTTGGCTGATCACCGCCACAAAAGTCACAACTCATTTGTTGATTGGAAGTGGATTGGACAACATGTAATTGTTGAGGTAGTTTTGCCATTTGCTTGGTCAATGCTTCAATCCGTTGAGTCAGAATTTTATTCTGAGCTAAGATAGCATCTGTAGTGTTAAGATCTGTTAGAAATGTAGGCTGAGATCAAGAGGGGGGGGTGAATTGATCTTTGAAATATTTTCGCGATTTACAGAATACAGATTATCTATTTCAAAGATTTTGAATTCTGATCACTTCTTGAATCAAGAAAAATAAGCAATTCAATGTAAAACACAAGAGAGTAAAGGTTTAGAGAAAGACAACCACAACCAAGATTCATATTGGTTCACCCAATCCACAGGGCTACATCTAGTTCTCAGCCAAATTATAGTTGAGTTCCACTAGATTGAATGTATTACAGATTACAATTCCGAATCTCACAATACCCAATCTACCACAAGAACCAAATTCTAGTTCATGCACCTAAACCTTTACCAAGAACCAAATTCCAGTTCTTGTTTAAACCTATAACCAAATTCCAGTCACAGAACCAGTGCCCAGCAACTCCAGACACCAATAATTCAATAAAGAATTAAAGAAATAAAAAGGAAGAAATCAGAACAATCAAACCCGATTTATGCAGCTCTTGCAGTATGAGTTTCTTAACAAAAAGAAAGCAAAAATGCCTCAAGAAAGAACTTTGTAAAACTCTACAAAACTTGTGCAATTCTTTCTTGAAAATATCTCTTATGATTGCTTGATTGATTGATAAAAGATGATATTTAAAAGACTGAAGCAATCCTATTTATATAGGAGTTTTTTTTCAACTGCTAGCTTAATTAATCGATTAAAACTTTCTCTTTAATCGATTATTAAATCTTGATTAATCGATTAATTCTTCTTTTAATCTATTAAAATGTGCTTAATCATTTTCCAGATTTATTTTAACTGATGCGAAGAAGTTTTAATCGATTAAAACAGTTAAACAAAAATTATTTATGTTGTTTTAATCAATTAATTCATGTTTTAATCGATTATAATTCTACCAATCTTTTTCTCAAAACTTCGTAAGTGATTTTAACTGATAACAACAAGTTTTAATTGATAACAACAAGTTTTAATTTCTTAAAACACTTGACAAAAATTCCCTTAAGTTGTTTTAATCGATTAATTCGATGTTACAATGATTAAAATTCTGACAGAACATTTTTCAAAACAACTCAAGTAATTTGAATCGATTATTTTAAAGTTAGATCTATTAAAATACTGACAAAACACTTTTTATAATATTTGAAGTGATTTTAATCAATTAATTTGAAGTTATATCGGTTAAAATACTGACAGAAGGTTTTCAAATACTCTTTTAGTGAAAATAATTGATTAATACGAGTGTGTATCAATGAAAACAGTTCCAGTGAATGTTTTAAATGGTTTTAATCGATTATTTTGAAAACATATCAATTAAAATTCTGTTATGAATGTTCCTAGCCCATTTTAATCGATTAACCTTATATAGTTTCAGTTAAGACTATTTCTTAAGAATAGTTTAATTGATTACATTTATTTTTAACAGATTAAAATATTTTTAGAGGTATTTTCAAATTCTTTTAAATGATCAAACCTCATGCAGCAGAGAGATATGAATGAATACCTATTAGTATTGATGACTACTCACTTAATACTCTACCCTTAAACCCAAGTAGCCGTTGACTTCATCATAAAGTTCAATAAGATCTTCATCACTTTCAGGCTCCGCCTATTTGATAAAGACAAACGCCTCTTTTTAAGGATCTTGATATGCAAAAAAAAAAAAAATCTTGAATACACAAATTAGTGAGCATTCAATATTAATTTTTCCCCTTTGACTTCATCAAAAATAGGGAAAGAAGGTATATAACAAACATATGCATAATATCTCAAGATTTTAAAGTACATCCAGAATATAACAAACACCAAAATCAGATAAGAAATTACAAATTCAGAGAAAGATAAGATATATTATTCTTTCAAGAAAAAGTAAAGTGTAAGAATTAATGGTTGAGTTCAAGAGGGGGGGGGTGAATTGAACTTTAGAAAACTTTTTCGCAAAACACACTTTCTTTTGGAAGAATGATTTATCTTTATTCAATTCTTCTATTAGGTAGATTTGGTTTTAATCACAGCAAGAATATAGACAAGAAATAAAAGAGATGAAAGCAGAAATTCAACACAAAAGTTTATACTGGTTTACTGTTTTCCCAGAGCTACATCCAGTTCTTGACAAATCTGCCAAGTTCCACTAATTCCAAGTGAAAATTACAACCAGTAGATATACACCAATCTACCCCAAGAACTATCTCACAAACCCACAAGATAGATTCTTGAATAACCACCCAGTAACCAAATTCAGTTACTGTAACCAGTGCAGATTCAACACCCAATCTACACAATCACACTTTATACAAGAATATGAAAAGAATAAACCTGGACTGTAGCTTTAACAATATAGAAGTCCAGAAGCAATTCTAACTCAGAACTTTCTCTCTTTGATGAACAACAATCTTGATCAAAGCACCTTATGATATGAACAGTTTTTGAATGCACAGAGAAAGTCACGGATATGATAGCTCTAAGATTGCTCTCAAATGTTTTCACAAATTGTATATTTCAATAGACAAATCAAAACTGTATTTATAGAATAAAAGAGAGAACCTGATTGACTAAATTCATTAAAAACTTATTTAGAGTAACAGATGATCGATCAGAATAATAATAATAATATAACAGGTCAGAATTAGTTATGATCGATCAGAATAGCTCTATGACCGATCAGAACCAGTTATGATCGATTAGAATCAAATTGTGATCGATTAGAATTCTTTTCAATCGATTAAAACGATGTTTCAATCGATTGATTTTATTTAAAACTTCATTCAATCGATTGATTCGAGTTTTCAATGGATTGAAACAGTTTAGAAAAAATGATAGCTCTCTGTTTCAACAGATTAAAAAATATTTCAACAGATTGAAATTCTGAGATACTCCAAATTGAAAAATAACATCTCTCTATTTCAATAGATTAAAAAATATTTCAACAGATTGAAAATGCGCAACCTTTAATTGAAAAAATCATTAAGAACATTTTAACCTGTTGATTCTGTGATTCAATCAATTTAAAATTTCGACTATATGAATACTTCCTATGTTAAGTGATTTTAACAGATTGAAATCCTTTTTAACAGATTTAAGAAACTCAGTTTGTTCTTTTAATGCTTAAAGGTTGGTTTTTCATGCAGAAAAATAAGTTTAATGAGATGCATCATTTCAAGGCGATTATCACAAGATCTATTGAACTATCAAGAGATTAAATTATAAACCTATAACCTATTCACCTACACACCCACAAACTAAACTCTATAAACTCTATATGTCTTCATAAAATCCAACAAGTGCTTCAATCTCCCCCTATTTGATGGAGACAAATAACCACTGCACCTGCACAAATAATAACAGAACAAAGACATATATGATTTTGTAGTGTGTGTGTGTAGTGTCAGTTATATAAGCAAATACTTCTCCCCCTATTTGACTTCATCAAAAAGTGTTTAGTTACAGTCCAACAGTACCACGAAGGTACCCAAAACAAAAACAAGAAAAAGAAATATAAAAAAATATGTAAAAGCGAGACTTCACTCATCACCATCCCAGGGACCCTAATTGAATTGAAGATCACCAAGTCTGTTGAAGATATCCTCCAGTTGATTATCAATGTGTTGAAATCTGGCAATGGAGTCTTCATACAGTCGATGCTGGCGAGCTTGCAGAGCAAATATCATCTCCATGTGCCTCCTTTGATTTGTTTGTAACTCATTCATCTGATGCAGCATAGTCCTTTCAAACTGTGAGAGAGGCGTGCTACGGTCAGGTTGTGGAGTATAAGGAATTACTTCCAATGGAGACTGCTCTTCCATGACATCTTCCATAGGGTCTGTTGGTCTTGCTGTAGCAGCACTCGGGACACCAGTATCTTCATTTTCTTCCCCTTGTTCTTCTTCTTCGACTTCTTCTTCTCTCCCTGCTTCTTCTTTTGAAATCCACTCACCATCAATTTTGATGAATCCCATTTTATGAAGGATAGAGTTATTAACCTCATTTGTGGGGCGAACAGTTTCAACCAATTCTTCTTCCAAATCAACACCAAAATGAGTTAAAAATTTAGAAATCAATATTGCATAAGGATACCTAAAATCACTTAGCCTTTTTGCTTTGATCATATGGTCCTTGATGACAAAAACCCAGTTTACTCTTATTCTGTGGTGAACACAATGCATCAGTACCAAATCCCCTTCATTTAGTACTGCATGATTGCTCCCCCTGGGAGTAAGCTGCCAGGCCACGATGAATGCAAGGATTCTTTCTTCAAGCTTCAACTTTCCAGTGTTGAAGAAACTCACAGAGTCATGCTTATTTCGCAAACAAGAGCGAAAGTACTGAACTTTGTTGAATTCTTCCACATCAGAGGTATACCCTTTGATGACTTTTACTCCTTCATCCTTGAGTCCAGCAACCTCTTTCCAAACAGTGGGAGTAATTTCTATTTCCACTCCTTTGACTTGAGTTCTTAGTGTAGATCCTTCAAATGTCAGATTAGTGAAGAAAACTTTAATAAGGTCAGGATAAATCCTACCATTGAGCTCAAGGAACTTTTGAAGTTTACGGTGTTGCAGCGGTTCCGAACACCTCCGAACCCTTCGAGCATCCAACCACGAGAATTTCAGAACTTTGGGTATATTGATTTGCTTCCTGCTCATTTCATGAATAAACAAGTCCATCTTTTCTTGGTTCCCATTGAACCAGGATTCAAGGCGCCCTCCTCCTGATATTTCTTGACCAGCGCGAGAGGATTCTCCTTTCGTTGAACTTCTTTCTCCCGGATTTGGTGCGCTTGAACATGTTGTTTTTGTGAGATGAAACAGAAAAACAGAGAAGAGGGAATGTTTTTAAAGAGAGAGTACAAGCTTTTCGAACGACTATAGTATGTTAAAATGGAATGAGAAAACCTGGTCCCTTCATCTTCTTTGAATAGACAATTTTTGTCTTTAGTGATTTACTGTTGTTCTGCTTCATGCGCAGAGATGATGAAAAGTAGAGAGAGAGAATTGTTATTGTGCTACTTAATTACCCTCACATCTGATATCCAATCACAGTCATTCAACTTTTATTGGATAACTATGACATTTAAGAGAGTAGCTGAAGCTGTTTCCAGTTGAAAAAGCACTCAGCACAATCTACAGTAATTGATTAGAGGCAATGCATACACTACTAGCCCTAGAAAAATTTAACCAATTGATTTTTCATAAAATCAATTGATTTTTCAATTTCTGATATAGATGCAGATCATCAGAAGTAAAATAAATCGATTGAATCAAGGATTTAATCGATTGATTTAAAAGAGAAACATACAGAGCTACAAAGTTATTGAAATAAATTGATTAAAAGCTTATTAAATCGATTAAACTGGTAATATATCATGAACAGAGATTGAGAATCAGGAAATCAACAAATTATTTCGAAATTTCAATCGATTAAAACAAATAATTTCAAAATTTTCAGACAATTATAATCGATTGAGCCTGTTATCAACTTGTTAAAAAGCACATAATCACAATAAAGAATCAATTATTCAATACTAGATATATCCAGAATTCCTAATTCAATTCTAAGCATATTAAGTCTATCTCTAGGAAGTGGTTTGGTGAATAAGTCAGCTAACTGTTTCTCAGTTTCAATGAATAAAATTTCACAATCACCCCTAAATACATGTTCTCTAATAAAGTGATGTCTAATTTCAATATGCTTAGTTCTAGAGTGTTGAATAGGATTCTTAGTTAGATTAATTGCACTAGTATTATCACAAACCAGAGGTACCGTGTTGAGAACCACTCCATAATCTTTCAATTGTTGCTTAAGATAGATACTCTGAGCACAACAACTCCCAGCTGCAATGTATTCAGCTTCTGCAGTTGAAAGAGCAACACATGCTTGCTTTTTGCTATGCCAAGATATGAGACTGCTTCCCAGTAAATGACATGTACCAGAGGTACTTTTCCTGTCCAATCTACATCCTGCAAAGTCAGAATCAGAAAATCCAACAAGTTTAAGAGATGCACCTTCAGGATACCATAGTCCGACATTAATGGTTCCTTTAAGGTACTTGAGAATCCTTTTAGTAGCGGTAAAGTGAGATTCCTTTGGATTTGCCTGAAATCTAGCACAAAGGCACACACTGAACATAATGTCAGGCCTACTAGCAGTCAGATATAGCAGAGAACCAATCAACCCTCTATATTCAGTTTGATCAACAGATTTCCCTTTTTCATCTAAATCTAGACAACAGTTAGTAGACATGGGTGTAGAGGATTCTTTGCAATTATGCATATCAAATCTCTTCAACAACTCATTACAATATTTAGATTGATTTAGGAAAATGCCATTTCTTAATTGCTTAACCTGAAGATCAAGGAAGAAATTTAATTCTCTCATCATAGACATCTCAAATTCAATTTGCATTTCCTTAACAAACTTATTACACAAGGCATTATTAGTAGAACCGAAAATGATATCATCAACATAAACCTGTACCAGAATAATGTCAGTTCCAGATTTCTTAATGAATAAGGTTTTATCAACTTCACCTCGTTTGTATCCTTGATCAATTAAGAAGTTACTTAGCCTCTCATACCATTGTCTAGGAGTTTGCTTTAAACCATAAAGAGCCTTTTTCAATTTGTAGACATGGTCAGGATGTTTGTGATTTTCAAACCCAGGGGGCTGAGAAACATAAACTTCTTCATTGATGAGTCCATTTAGAAAGGCACTCTTGACATCCATCTGAAGTAATCTGAAACCACTAATACAATCATAAGCTAATAAGAGTCTTACAGCTTCAAGTCTAGCTACAGGTGCAAAGGTTTCATCAAAATCAATTCCTTCCTGTTGATTATATCCTTTGGCTACCAACCTAGCTTTATTTCTAGTGATAATGTCGTGTTCATCTAGTTTGTTTTTGAATACCCACTTAGTACCTATTACATTGATATCTTTGGATTTAGGAACTAATTCCCACACATTATTTCTTTCAAACTGATTAAGCTCATCATGCATGGCACTAACCCAGTATTCATCATTTAATGCATCCTTAATAGTTTTAGGTTCAATTTGTGAAATGAATGCCATATGATTGCAGAATTGATTAAGAGAATGTCTAGTGGATACTCCCTTATTGATTTGCCCAATGACATTGTCTAGAGAAAGATCTCTTGAGACAATCCATTCTTTAGGAAGCTCATTCAAGATATCTTCTTTCTGTTCTTCAGCAATTCTCTCTGGTGGATCAGCTTTTGCAGGATCAATTGATTGATCACCTTCTTCGACAGTATGCTGATCTGAACCACTGGAATGTTTTAACTGATAAGAATTATCAGTTAAATTTTCATCATCTGCAGTACCTGTTGTTTTATTCTGCAACACTCGAGGAGACTCATTAAAAACAACATGTACTGATTCTTCAACAGATTTTAGTCTTAAATTATAGACTCTATATGCATGACTGTTAGAAGAATAGCCAAGAAAGATTCCTTTATTAGATTTTTCATCAAACTTGCCAATATTTTCTTTCCCATTGTTTAAAACAAAACATGTACATCCAAAAACCCTGAAATAGTTTATGTTGGGTTTTCTTCCTTTGTAAAGTTCATATGGGGTTTTCTTAAGCATGGGTCTAATCAAAACTCTATTCAAAACATGACAAGCAGTGTTTACAGCATCTGCCCAAAAGTATTTAGGTAAAGAATTTTCACAAAGCATTATTCTAACAAGTTCCACAATGGATCTGTTCTTTCTTTCCACAACACCATTCTGTTGAGGAGTTCTTGGAGCAGAAAAATTGTGTTTTATGCCATACTTTTCACAGAATGATTCAAACTTTTCATTTACAAATTCTCCACCATTGTCACTTTGAATAGAAGTAATGAAATAACCTTTCTCATTATTTAAGACCTTGGCAAGCTTTTTAAAAGATTTGTAAAAATCAGATTTGGCTTTTAGAAAGATAGTCCAAGTAAATCTGGAAAAATCATCAACAATTACCATGATATAGAGATTACCACCTAGGCTTTTATTTCTTGAAGGACCAACCAAATCCATGTGAAGCAGTTCCAAAGGTCTAGAAGTAGAAACAATGTTTTTGTTTGAAAAAGGATTTTCTAGTTTGTTTACCTTTTAGACAAGCTTCACAGATTTTGTCTTTCAGAATTTGAAGCTTAGGTAGCCCAGAGACTAAATCTTTAGAAATCAGTTTGTCAAGATGATTAAGATGAATATGTGCAAGCCTTCTATGCCATAACCAAGATTCTTCTTCTTTAGTAAGAAGACAACTTTGAGATGAGATAGAATGGTTGATATCTAACATGTAAATGTTATTCAACCTCTTACCTACCAACATTACCGTGTCAGATTTTGGCTCACAAATTAGGCAAATTTCTGGTTTGAGGATAACCTTGTGACCTAGATCACATAATTGACTTATACTGATTAAGTTGTGCTTGAGACCTTCAACAAGAAGAACATTGTGAATGGTCACGGTTTCACCATCTCCTATATCTCCAGAACCTAAGATTCTTCCCTTGTTGTTGTCTCCATATGTCACGTGACCTCCATTCTTCAATCTCGGTTTCGGAATTTTGAAATATCACCTGTCATATGCCTTGAGCATCCACTGTCCAGGTACCAAAGGGATTCTTGTTGTTGTTCCTGAAAGATCAAGCATCAAGTATTTGGTACCCTTAAATATTTTGGGTCCTTAGGAGTCAAATTTTCTGTTTAACATGTTTTGGAACCCATTTCATTTTACCTTGTGGCACAAAATATTTTCTAGCATGACAAAATTTTACAGTATGCCCTTTTTTCATGCAGTAATGACAAGATGAGAAAGGAGATGTTGTTGCTTTTCTAAAAGAAAAGAAGTTCAAATACTTTTTAGTTTTCACCCCAACCTTAGGTTTGTACCCAATTCCAGTATGATTAAAAACACATTTTTGGGACCCAAGAAGTGTATCTAAATTTTCTTTACCTTGAGTAAACTTAGACAGAGTTTTAATCAAGTATTCAACCTTATTCTGTAGAAAGATACACTTTTCACAATTATTGTTAGTTGCAGCATTATCAGCAGATGAATAGATTATTTCAAGATGTTCCATATCTATTTTGCTTTCTAATAATTCTTTTTCCAGAACTTTAACCCTATTTTCTAACCAGTTATTTAGTCCTTTTAACCGATTATTTGTATGAGATAAATTCCTGGCTTCACTATGCATTTCATTGAAAGCATTTAGTAATGTGCTGTAATTCATTTCATTTTCTGTGGGGGTTGAACTTACATGCGATGAAGAGGATTCACACCCAACCATTAAGCATAGATTCACTTCTTCATCGTCAGATGCAGAACTGGAGGATGAATCATTGTCTTGCCAAGCTATGTAGGCCTTTTTCCCTTTGTACTTTAACTCTTTCTTGTTCTGATTCTTGGTTTTTTCTGGACATTCACTCCTTATGTGTCCCTGCTTACCACAAGAATAACAAGTAATAGTATTTTGAGTAGATTCAGTTCTTTTATCAGTGTACCTTTTAACTTGGCCGGTTCTGTTCTGCTTTCTAAGAAATTTCCCAAATTTCTTAACCAACAGAGTCAGATTCTCAGATTCATCTTCTTCAGACTCACTATTTTCTTCAATCGTCTTGAGAACAATGTTTCTGCTTTTCTTCTCTGCATTTTCTTGTTCTTTAAACCGATTGATTTCTAGCTCGTGTTCCCTTAGCTTACCAAATAATGATGCAGTAGTCATTTCAGTTAAGTCTCTTGATTCTGATATAGCTGTCACCTTTGGTTGCCAAGTTCTGTCCAAACATTTCAAGATTTTGATGTTTAATTCTTCCTTGTCAAAAGTATTTCCTAGCCCAATTAGATGATTGACTATGTGCGTGAATCTTTTCTGCACATCTGCAATGGTTTCACCTTGCTGCATTTTGAACAATTCATAGTCTCTAATTAATTCATGCTTTCTTGCCCTTTTCACGTCAGATGTACCCTCATGAGTGACCTCTAGAACTTCCCACATTTCTTTGGCAGAGGCACATTGAGACACCCTGAAAAACTCATCAAGATTTAAAGTAGAGGTAATAATGCTTTTAGCAGTATAATCATATTGGACTTTCCTATTTTCTACATCAGTTAATTCAGCCAAATTTTTTTCAACAATTTTACCATCTACTATATGAGTTGGTTTGAAAGGCCCATTAACAATTGTTTCCCAAATACCTCTATCAAGAGATTCAATAAAGATTTTCATTCTAACCTTCCAGAAAGAATAATTCACACCAGCAAAAAGAGGAGGCTTGTTTATGGAGGCTCCTTCCGAAAAATTCATCTTTCCCTTAGCTATTCTTGGACCGAATTCTTGAGTAACTTACAAGAACCAACTCTGGTACCAATTGTAAGAATTAATGGTTGAGTTCAAGAGGGGGGGTGAATTGAACTTTAGAAAACATTTTCGCAAAACACACTTTCTTTTGGAAGAATGATTTATCTTTATTCAATTCTTCTATTAGGTAGATTTGGTTTTAATCACAGCAAGAATATAGACAAGAAATAAAAGAGATGAAAGCAGAAATTCAACACAAAAGTTTATACTGGTTCACTGTTTTCCCAGAGCTACATCCAGTTCTTGACAAATCTGCCAAGTTCCACTAATTCCAAGTGAAAATTACAACCAGTAGATATACACCAATCTACCCCAAGAACTATCTCACAAACCCACAAGATAGATTCTTGAATAACCACCCAGTAACCAAATCCAGTTACTGTAACCAGTGCAAATTCAACACCCAATCTACACAATCACAATTTATACAAGAATATGAAAAGAATAAACCTGGACTGTAGCTTTAACAATATAGAAGTCCAGAAGCAATTCTAACTCAGAACTTTCTCTCTTTGATGAACAACAATCTTGATCAAAGCACCTTATGATATGAACAGTTTTTGAATGCACAGAGAAAGTCACGGATATGATAGCTCTAAGATTGCTCTCAAATGTTTTCACAAATTGTATATTTCAATAGACAAATCAAAACTGTATTTATAGAATAAAAGAGAGAACCTGATTGACTAAATTGATTAAAAATTGATTTAGAGTAACAAATGATCGATCAGAATAATAATATAACAGGTCAGAATCAGTTATGATCGATCAGAATAGCTCTATGACTGATCAGAACCAGTTATGATCGATTAGAATCAAATTGTGATCGATTAGAATTCTTTTCAATCGATTAAAACGACGTTTCAATCGATTGATTTTATTTAAAACTTCATTCAATCGATTGATTCGAGTTTTCAATGGATTGAAACAGTTTAGAAAAAATGATAGCTCTCTGTTTCAACAGATTAAAAAATATTTCAACAGATTGAAATTCTGAGATACTCCAAATTGAAAAATAACATCTCTCTGTTTCAACAGATTAAAAAATATTTCAACAGATTGAAAATGTGCAACCTTTAATTGAAAAAATCATTAAGAACATTTTAACCTGTTGATTCTGCGATTCAATCAATTTAAAATTTCGACTATATGAATACTTCCTATGTTAAGTGATTTTAACAGATTGAAATCCTTTTTAACATATTTAAGAAACTCAGTTTGTTCTTTTAATGCTTAAAGGTTAGTTTTTCATGCAGAAAAATAAGTTTAATGAGATGCATCATTTCAAGGCGCTTATCACAAGATCTATTGAACTATCAAGAGATTAAATTCTAAACCTATAACCTATTCACCTACACACCCACAAACTAAACTCTATAAACTCTATATGTCTTCATCAAATCCAACAAGTGCTTCATAAAGTTGATTCAATCTTATCTTCATTAACACGTTTGCGATGAATACAATAGATACGTGTAAAGATAAGGGAACCTTTCCTTAGTAGCATGTTACAGGAACAACCATTAACTAAAGTCTTTACTTTGAATCTCAGAATAATAATCGATTAAAAACAGAGCAAAATTGATTAAAATTGAACTCGTTAATGATTTTAATTGATACAATTTATTTTTAATCGATTAAAATATTAATGACGAAGTGCAGTGAGAAAATCAAGAGCTTTTAATCGATTAATTCATGAAATAATCGATTAAAATAGTACGGAAAAAATGAATTTAATCGATTAAAATAATTCTATATCAATTAAAATGATCAAAATATATGAATAATGTGATGTTTGATGCATCTAAGATTCCTAATTTAGTTCTGATTTTATAGAAACGATCACAAACAAGAGGTTTTGTGAATATATAAGCTAATTGTTTTTCCGTTTTAATTAAAAATATTTCACAAGCAAAGGATTTTATGATTTAGTTTGCATATTGTTTCAGTTCTTATGAAAAGATTTTCATGAATCTTAAAGTCAAGTTAATCATGCCAAATTCAAATAGACATAAAATGTTTAAAAAAATATAAAATCAGACAAATGAATATTAATAAATCAAGATTTAAGCAATAGAAGGAAAAATTTGCATAATGCAAGTATATAACAACTCAGTTAGTGAATTTAATTGATGTAAATCACTTTTAATCGATACAGTTCCACAACCTAGGACTTTTAATCGATTAATTCTCAAAATAATCGATTAAAAAATAGAACATATAGCCTAGGTGAATTTTTTTGTAAATGAATTTAATCGATTAAAGTTTGAAATAATTAATTAAAACAGTACGGATTGTATATGTGAATATGTCTGTGAATGGAATTAATCAATTAAAATGATTTTATATCAACTAAAACTATCAGAATATGTATTGTTTGATCTATCTAAAGTCTCTAACTCAGTTTTTGATTTAAAAATTAAACACCTTCATTATATTAAAAGTAGTTCAAGGAGTATTTCTGGTCAAAGACCAGTTAATATTACAGACCACAAAATATAAATGAAAGTAAAAAAAGAAGAAATAAAAAAAGAAATTGGACCCATTTTAATCATCCCAATTCCCCTGATTCATTTGCATGTCCTCCATCTTGGTGTACAGATCAAAAATTTGGTTTCCAAGGTTGGAGAATTGCGTGTTGGTCTGCTGGAAGTGTTGATAGGTCATCTGCATATGTCTTCTTTGGTTCTCTTGCATTGTAGCCATTTGGGAAAGCATGGTTTATTCGAATTGTGAGAGTGGAGTCCCACAGTCAAGCTGTTCAATGAACGGTATGATCTCCATGTTTTCATAGGAAGGATGATCTTCAGTTGATTGAGGATCCTCAGCAGTTGGAGAAGAAGGAATTTCAGCTTGTTCTGGTTCATCTTCATCCTCAGACATTCCAGCTTCAGCTTTTGAGATCCATTCCCCATCAATTTTGATGAATCCCATCTTTCGTAGAGTGGAATCATCAACTTCATTAGAGGCTTTTGGAGTCTCCACATATTCTCTTACAAGATATGATGCAAAATAACTAAAAAAATTGATTAATTAAAATAGCATATGGCGATTTGTAATCAGCCAGCCTTTTTGCTTTAATCATGTGGTCCTTGATGACATAGATCCAATTGACACGGATACTGTTTGTAATACAGTACATGAGTTCCAAGTCCCCTTCATTGAGTAAGGCATGATTGCTCCCCCTTGGTGTGAGCATCCATGCAATAATGAAGGTAAGAATTCTCTGTTCAATGCTCATTTTTCCAGCATTAAGGATCCTCACCGAGTCATTATAGTCCTTGAGGCAAGTGCAACAAAATTGGATTTTATTGAAGTCTGGAAGTTCTGCAATGTTTCCTCTAGATACCTTAACACCAACATCCTGGAGTCCAGCCACTTGTTCCCATACCTCAGGAGTAATCACCAAGTTGACTCCTTTGACTTGTGATCTAATGGTGGAGCCACTGACCATGGGATTAGCATAGAACACCCTTACCAAGTCAGGTTTAATGTTGTTGGTGTACTCCAAAAAGGTCTTCAACTTTTGACTTGTCAATCGTCTTCTCAGAGTAGTAAAGCCTTCTTCATCCAGCCATGCAAACCGAATGTATTTAGGAATCACAAGCTGTTTTTTGGCTAAAATGAGTGATGAAATTATTCATCTTCTCTACATCACCATTAAACTAATTTTCAAGGTGACCCCCTTGATTTCCAGCGGCGGAGGAGGATTCCCCCTTTTGCTTTTTCCTCCTAAATTTTGATCTTTTAAACATTTTTCCAGCAGAAATTTGAGAAGAAAAATTGATTGAGAGAAATATGAGAGTACGAGGGAGAGAAGAATTGAAAATGAGTCAAGTATGCATGTAGACCCCTAATTTTGCCCGGTCTCTCAATAAAGGCCAAGAAGACTTCCTATGTGAAGATAAAGCTTTAACGGGCGTTTATCGGCATCAAACGACGTCCGAATACACAAAGGAAAGCTTCCCGGGGGTCCCAGAACACGAAAGTTGGCCAAAACAGGTCGAGACGGCCGTCCCAAGGTCGAGACGGCCGTCCCAACCTTCCCTGGCCAAGTGGGACGGCCGTCCCAAGTGGGACTGCCAATCCCAGCTCCCCAGGGCGTCCCAGCCTTTGTAAAACATGCAGTTGGGACGGCCGTCCCAACCCAGACGCGCGTCCCAAATGTGTAGGCAGCGAAAACTATAAATAGGAAGCTCATTTGGCACTGTTTGACACACCAGACAACTCCTAGTACTTGTCTATCCTCTTCCCTCTTCGAATGAACTCTCTGATTGCCTTAATAAGGTAACAATCAGTTAAGGAATTGTATTCCAGCATTTGATTCTTCTGTAAAATCGAGTCGAGTCAATCTTGTATTTGGAGAGAAGAGTCTTTGTAGAGTGAAGGATTGCCAAAACGCATCCTTGCGATCAAAGATTTGCAATATAAAGCTTGCTACGGAGGTTCTGTTCAATTCTCTTCTCTTTTACTGCTTTATTTATTGCTTTCTGTATGCAATGTAAAATAAAGTGATGTAGATAGCCATTTTTAATAGTATGCAATAAAATAGGGTAATCGCGTAATTTCTCATAATCTTTACTTAAATGAATTAATCCGTCATAGGGAACCCGAAAGGGGCGTTGTGGGGTGCTAACACCTTCCCCACACGTAACTAACTCCCTTACCTAACTCTGGTTATAATGGCCAAGTTTGGTTTTTAATAAAATCAACGCCTTTTTTTATCCTTTTCCAATGTTTATGGTCAAAACATTGGTGGCGACTCCAAAAGAACCCTTTTTTCGAAAACCTTGCTTTTATTAGAGGATAGTTCAGTTGTTGAGCACCTCGGAAGCAATGAACATAGTTTAACAAAAACGCGAGTCCAAACCATCTTTTCGCGACCACTCGCATAAACGTTCGAGATGTCCCAGGACGTCGGAACGGACGGCGGCGACAGATGGCGACTTCACTGGGGAAGCTAGAGAGTTGATCCCATTTAGTGACGGATAAATTCAAACTAAGTAAAGATTTGAAATTACACCTTTACCCTTTTCCGTATGTTTTATTGTATGGCTTTAATAAATTGATATATGATTATTTTCTGCAAAATTGTTTGAAATATAAATTGCACACAAAAACCCTTGCACACAACAGTCCCTCTATACCCGGGGGCAAGAGTGAATACCTATAGGGAGTGGGTGGCAGATACGACCGGCTTGTTGGCACACGGGGCTACAACCGTTGTCGGAAACCACCAACTCAAGGTGATAACTCTCTTCTTTTGGTCTAAGGATGTCGCCACAGAGTTTCGTGCATGACCCGCGGACTGAGAGATTGAGAGGTCCCTATAATGGGGGCACCTTGGGGACCTTTGGCCTTGGTGAGAACAGTTTAGAACCACCCAAACCAAACACGTTTCTGCAGGAAAACCCTACCTCGTGATTAAATAAGCGTGGCTCTGCTCGTGGATGTATGAATTGTGTGTGCATTCGTTTGCTGCATTTGTATTGATGCATTAGCATAGGGTAATCATACAACAAAAATAGTGAAAAACCCTAAAAATCATAAAAGTGATAAGATAAACCAACTTTATCTCAGACAGTCTTCAGTTAAGCTAGCCTGGTTTCAGGTTCTTTGTAAGCTAAGTAGTCGCGTTGACCGACAGAAGAGATAAAGGGTCATAAAAAATATAAAAACAAATTAAAGCCATAAAAATATCTTTTACAATAAAAGATTTTCGACAAAGTCGTATCATTCATACCACATCATCCAATAAGTGGTAAAACTAAGAGAGAAAACCAATGCATTAAGAAAAGTATCCATAAACATCATCATAATAAAGTCTCTCATACATAAACACACTCATTCTAGGATTTATTAGATATCCTTAGACAATAGTGAAGAGACCCAAGTGCGTTTATCACCTTCTTAGAAGAGATAAGTGCGCTAAGGTATGTTGGCAACCTTTGAAAAAAGGAAGTTAGCACACTAAGGAGGGTATGGTACCCTTAAAACATAAGCTTTTGAGAAGATACCATAGCTATTGTCTAAGGCATATCTATTTCACCCTAATCATTTGAAATAAAAAACTATAATAAAAATTGTTAAAATCATTTAGAAAGTGGCTGGTCTTCCGCCCATCCTCACTCGTGCTAAGAAAACTAAGAAGATGGAGCAACTAGAAGAACAAAACCGAAAGCTCACCACTGAGCTCAATACGCTGAAGGAGAAAATGGCTCAGATGTTAGAAATGATGCGCCAATAGAACCTCCATAAAGAGGGTCCTCAAAGTGGACAAGCCTCTCACCAAGAAGAAGAAGAGGAACCTCAGGATGAGCATGACCAATCTGATACAAGAGCAGTACATATTCATGCTCCAGAAGTATCAAAACAACAAATTACTGCTCTTGAAGAGAGGCTGAGAGCCATGGAGGGGCATAATTTTGATGTAAAAGAGGCGGCTGATATGTGCCTTGTTAAAAACATCCAATTCCCTATCAAATTCAAAACTCCGGACTTCCCAAAGTACATGGGACTAACTTGCCCCAAAAGCCATCTTACAATGTACTGCCGTAAGATGGCTGCATATGCTGAAAATGAGAAGCTCCTAATCCATTGCTTTCAGGAGAGCTTAGCTGAATCAGCACTAAACTGGTATATGCAATTACAAGGAGGGCAAGTCCAAACCTGGAGACATCTAGTAGATGCTTTTCTTCGTCGTTACAAGTACAACATTGATCTGACCCCTGAAAGAGCAGATCTACAATTACTAAGCAAGAAAAACGATGAATCCTTCAAAGCATATGCCCAAAGATGGAGGGATTTGGCAGCACAAGTAGAACCTCCTCTGTCCGACAAGGAAACCACATCTATGTTCATTAATTCCCTAACTGGTCCCTATTATGACAAAATGATAGGGAACACATCAACAATCTTTGCGGATGTGGTAATTATAGGAGAAAGAGTAGAGCAAGGTCTGAAAAGCGGAAGAATCACACAACATACTTCCTCCAATTCCTCTACTCCAAATGTTAAAAAGAGCTTTGGAAAGAAGAAGGAAGGAACCGTAAATGCAATAAACATTGCCACTTCTTCTTCCTCCTCGCAGCAAACCAAGTCACGCAGACAAGAGAGGAAATTTACTCCAATACCTACCTCCTATGGAAGTCTGCTTTTGAAATTGTTGGAAGCCAAGCTCCTCGTGCGTGTCCCTCCCAAGAAAATAGAGCCACCATACCCGGAATGGTATAAATCTAATGAAAGCTGTGATTACCATTCAGGCTCTCCGGGACACTCTGTTGAAAATTGTGTGGCCTTAAAACACAAGGTCCAGAATCTGATAGAGGCAGGATGGATTACCTTTGACGCATCTACTCCGAAAGTAGATGATCAGCCTCTTTCCAAACCCGAATGAAGGACGGGCTAAGGAAGATCAGCAATCTAGGGCTCAACATTTTTGTCATCTAATAAAAATAAATATAAAAAGTATAAATAAGTAAAATATATCAAAAAGCTTCCAATGTATCTCTGGTGATCCCCGCCCATGATCACGAGATTCTTGATTAAAGTGGGCTTTGTAAATATTTTCTTTTCATCAATACAATGAGGCATTTTCATAATATTCATATGCTTCTCATTCTTTTCTCTCGCATTCCAGAATAATTAAATAAAATCTAAAACAAAGCATAACCATACAGTCATGTCTATGATTGAAAACTCTCTGGAAGATCCGAAAGCCGAAGGCGAATGGATTGAGTCAGACAGTGAGGAGGGGACCATTTCCCTGGACATGCAAAGACTGTTAGAAAAAGAAGCTCAAGCAATACAGCCCCATCAGGAGAAAACTGAGGCCATCAATTTGGGACAAGAAGATAATAAGAAAGAAGTAAATATTGGGACCCAAATTGATGATGATGTCAGGGAAAGACTGATACAACTATTAAGAGAATATGTGGACGTATTCGCATGGTCCTACCATGATATACCTGGAATTGATGAAAGCATAGTGGAACATAGATTACCACTAAAAGAGGGATTTCGGCCCGTTAAGCAGAAACTCAGAAGAGTAAAGCCAGAATGGTCCTTGAAAATTAAGGAAGAAGTAGAAAAACAGTTGGATGCCAATTTTCTAATCGTGTCAAAATACCCTGAATGGTTGGCAAACATCGTGCCAGTTATAAAGAAAAATGGAAAAATCAGAGTATGCGTAGATTACAGGGACTTAAACCGTGCAAGTCCAAAAGATGATTTTCCCTTACCACATATTGATATGCTGGTAGATCATACCGCTACAAATACTCTCTATTCTTTCATGGATGGATATGCAGGGTATAACCAAATTAAATTGGCTGTTGGAGATAGAGAAAAAACTCCCTTCATTACGCCGTGGGGTACATTCTGTTATAGAGTAATGCCTTTTGGACTCAAGAATGCAGGGGCTACTTATCAAAGGGCTATGGTAACATTATTTCATGATATGATCCTCAAAGAAATCGAAGTATATGTGGATGATATGATCGCCAAGTCCAAAAACGAGATAGATCACCTACAGTACTTAAAGAAGTTATTCAATCGGCTTCGAAAATACCAGATCAAGCTCAATCCGGCTAAATGCACATTCGGAGTACGATCAGGAAAACTCCTTGGGTTTATTGTCAGTAAAAAAGGAATTGAGGTAGACCCCAATAAAACAAAGGCAATCATAGAAATGCCCCCACCAAGAACAGAAAAAGAAGTCAGAGGGTTCTTGGGCCGAATAAACTACATCGCAAGGTTCATCGCGCAATTAACAGACAAATGTACGCCCATATTCAAGTTATTGCGTAAAAACCAACCGGAAGTTTGGAATGATGAATGTCAACAAGCTTTCGAAAAAATCAAAACGTGCCTAACCAATCCCCCAGTATTGGTACCACCTGTGGAAGGAAAGCCCTTGATTCTTTACCTTTCAGTACTTGATGAGTCCATGGGGTGTGTGCTCGGTCAACAAGATGATACGGGTAAAAAAAGAACAAGCCATATATTACCTCAGTAAGAAATTTCTAAACTATGAGACCCGTTATACACCACTCGAAAAAACATGTTGTGCATTGGTGTAGGCAACTCAGCGCCTTCAACAATATATGGTCAGACATACGACTTGGTTGATTTCTAAAATGGACCCAATCAAATACCTGTTTGAAAAACCCGTCTTGACCAGAAGGATAGCCAGGTGGCAAGTACTCCTCTCAGAATTCGACATTATTCATGTCACTCAGGAAGCTATCAAAGGTAGTCCTTTAGCAGACTACTTGGCACATGGGCCAACTAACGAATATCAATCCCTCCAAGATGATTTTCCAGATGAGCACATAATGCACATCCAACATGAAGAGCTTGAAAATAATAAGTGGATCATGTTTTTCGATGGAGCTTCAAACTTATTGGGACATGGGATAGGAGCTATTTTAATATCTCCCGAAAAGAAGTATATCCCAGTAACAGCCAGATTAAACTTTGATTGTACAAACAATATGGCAGAATATGAAGCTTGTGCTCTAGGTATTCAAGCAGCTCTGGATCATGGGGTGACTAAACTCAAAGTATTCGGTGACTCATCCCTTGTTATTTACCAGCTCAAGGGTGAATGGGAAACTAGAAATTCCAAGTTAATCCCTTATCTGGAGCATATCCGTAATATGACTTCAAAAATGGAAAACATCAGTTTCGAGTATATCCCTCGGGAAGATAACCAGATTGCAGATGCACTGGCAACATTATCATCCATGTTCGCATTAGGACAAGAACATGAGATGCCCATCATCCAAGTCAAAAGGCACGATAAACAAGCCTTTTGTATGATGATAGACAGTGAGAAAGATAAAACCCCTTGGTATCATGACGTAAGGCGATACTTGATAAAGGGTGAATACCCCGAGGGAATCAGTGACAATGACAAAAGGATCATTCGAAAAAGGGCTATAGGGTTTATGTTGATAGGAGAAACCCTTTATAAAAAGAATTTTGATTTCACTTTGTTAAGATGTGTAAATCTTGAAGAAGCACAGAAATTGATTAAAGAAATACATGAAGGAACCTTCGGGACTCATGCACCAGGGCATATCATGGCTAGGAAAATCCTCAGGGCAGGATACTTTTGGTCCACAATGGAAAAAGACTGTCATCAGTATGCCAGAAAATGTCATAAGTGTCAGGTACATGCGGACAATGTACATGTTCCACCAGTACCACTCAATGTTATGGCTATCCCTTGGCCATTTGCTATGTGGGGCATGGATGTTATCGCACCTATTGAGCCTAAGGCATCCAATGGCCATCGATTCATTCTGGTGGTTATCGACTACTTCACCAAGTGGGTAGAAGCTGCATCTTATGCACATGTGACTAAAAAAGTAGTGGTCACCTTTGTTAAGAAAAATATCATATGTCGATATGGCATCCCACATCTTCTTATTACCGATAATGGAACCAACTTGAATAACAAGATGATGGAGGAATTATGTCAAGATTTCAAAATTCAACACCATAATTCCTCTCCCTATCGGCCAAAAATGAATGGCACAGTAGAAGCAACCAATAGAAACATCAAAAAGATTGTTCAAAAGATGGTTAAAACCTATAAGGATTGGCATGAAATGTTGCCTTTTGCTCTTCATGGTTATCGAACGTCTGTACGAACCTCAACAGGAGCTACTCCATTCTCCCTCGTATATGGAATGGAGGTTGTATTGCCAATAGAGGTCGAAATACCTTCCCTGCGAATTATAATGGAAGCAAAATTAACAGAAGCCGAATGGGTTCAAAGTCGATACGATCAATTAAACCTTATCGATGAAAAACGGCTAAATGCTATATGCCATGGACAAGCCTATCAAAAGAAGATAAAAAGGGCTTATGATAAAAAGGTTCACCCTCATACTTATCAAGAAGGGGACCTAGTGATAAAGAAACTGCTTGCAGCCCAGAAGGATAAAATTGGAAAATGGGCAGCAAATTACGAAGGACCCTTTGTGGTCAAACGAGCTTTCTCAGGAAGGGCACTTATCCTCACTAATATGGATGGAGAGGAACTTCGACACTCGATCAATTCTGATACGGTGAAGAAGTATTATGCTTGAAGACATTGCTCATGACCCGTCAGGAATGAAAACCCGCAAAGGGCATCCCTGGGCAAAAGATAGGGTCTATATCCCTCGCTAGGATACGTCCTAGGCAAAAAGAAGAGGTAAAAAAAAAGAAGAAACTAAGAGCAATAGTTACTTTAGTCGAAAACCGAAAAGGCGGCTAAAGTAACATTCTTCCAGAAGCAAGCAGTCTGCATAGTCTTCACTCTGAGCTCAGGCATCTCAACAGAAGCAGTTAGGAGAACCAGGGGGCAGATATCATGGACATGATTGTTTAAGCCTATACAGTATAGCCAACCCTGACCACCCATTCTTCTAAATACCTTTTGAAATCCTTCTGTAAAAGAAATAAACTTTTGCTCATTTATCAATAAAAATTCCTTTTCATTTCCTTTCTCTTGACCAAATATTATGGAAATGCCTCTTTATTGATAAATCATAAATATGCGCAAAGACCTTTAATCAAAGATCAAGCATGTATCTAAAAAAGGGAAGCGTAAAAAAATAATAATAAAGGAATGAATGCCTGCTAGGATATTCTTAGGTAAATATCAGGGTAGCCTGCTAGATCGGAAACCCCAAAAGAACAATCTAGGCAAAAGATAAGGCAAAAGCCCCCTAAGATATTCTAGGCAAAAATTAAGGCAGCCCGCTAGATCGAAAACCCGCAAAGGGCGGTCTAGGCAAAAGATAGGGCTAAGAATAAAAGATGAACAAAAGAGGAGCCCATCATCATGGTCATAAAGGAGGAGCCCATCGGCATATTCATAAGAAGCCAACGGGAGAAGGCCAGTTACTTTCTAAATGCATCAAAAATAAATAAACATTAGATTGCATTTAGGACATCCACACACAAAGTAGTTGCATAATACGACTTTGTCAAAATCAAGAAAAAATAATTTTCTTCAAACAAGAATAATAAACATGCATATAAGGAGGATAGTCTCCATGCTTGTGATTGAAAATAGAAGGCACCAAAATCCAGCCTCTAAATAAAAATAAAAATCGCGAAAGGCGAAATCAAAGCCATTCCAACAGAATAAAGAGCTCCAAGAAAACTAGCTCTAACCTTCTACACCAATAAAAGAAGGTAGCCATCAAAATAGAAAAGCCAGCGGAAAGGCTTGATCATCCCCAAGAGGATCCTTGCCTACTCCAGAGGCAAAACAAAATTATTCCACGACTCAGCATCACCACCACATGAGTCGTCAACCACAGTCATTTAAAGCTTCAATCAACATCCTTCCATCCCAAAAAGAAGGAAGCCATCATCGAAGAAAAAGCCAACGGAAAGGCTTGATCATCCCCAAAAGGATCTTTTGCCTACTCTAGAGGCAAAACAAAAAGATTACTTCACGACTCAGCTGTATCGCCACATGAGTCATCAGGCACACTCATGCAAGAGTCTCCGCTTCATTCCCCAAAGGAGAATAAGGACTACACAAGAGTCCATCAAAGAAAATGCGAAATCAAATCCTCCATATCACCGGGGGACAACAAAAAGAAAGAAAAGAAAATTTTTCATTCCCCAATAGAGGCCACAACGAAAAAGGGCCAAATAAAAATCTCCAAGAAGAGTATATCAAGAAAAGTCTACAAAAAGACAAAAAGAAGAAAAATCTCTTCAGCCAGCTCAAATAAGAAGCTTCACAAAGCCAGGAGCCAAGACTCCATCATCAAAATTAGATCCCCAGGAAGCTGACAAACTCCTTGGTGAAATCTCAAGAAAAAGAAGAAAAACCTCTTCATTCCGCTCAATAAAGAGCTTCACAAAAGTCGGAGCCAAAACTCCATCATAAAAAATCAAATCAAAGATTAGATCCCCAAGAGAAAAATTCCCCAGGGATCACCAAAATGAAAAGAGAAAAAAAGATATCTTGTCATCTAAAGAAAAAGCCAAATGTGCATAAAAAGGCACACATATAAACCCATTCCCCGGCAGGAATAAGAGCATAGGCAAAGCCAACTCAAAACAATAGCGTCCAATAAGGAGTCAAAAACTCCATTCCTCCCTAGGGGGCAATTCAAAATAGATCTCCAGAAGACGATCAAATCCCTGGTGGATTCACCAAAAAGAAAAATCACCAGTGAGCCTACCGGCAAAGGCAAAACTACAACTTCATATCCTCAGGGAGTTAATCACCTATAACGCCCAATATGGATATCCCCAGCGAAGTGCAAAGCCTTCACTCCCAAGAAGAGCCTCTGCCTAAGGCAAGCAAAAACTGATATCCCCAAGAAATGGGAAATCAACCTATAAGAGGTAATACAAGCACAAAGCTTTCAAAAAGCATCCACCTATTCAGAGGTATTATCAAGAGCAAATATCCTCAAGTAGAACATCAGCCTATTCAGAGGCGAAAAACAACAAGTAAAAAGTCTTCACCACTATTGAAGCATCTGCCTAATCAAGAGGCACAATCAAAAATCAACAAATCCCCAGCGAATTCCCGCCTAAATAAGAGGCAACCAGCAAAGAATCTCCGGCAAAGCCGGATGGCTAAAAGAAAAGCCAAAAACAAGAAATCCCCGGCAAAGCCGGATGGCTAAACAAGAAAAGCCAAAAAGTAAGGAATCTCTGGCAAAGCCGGATGGCTAAAAGAAAAGCCAAAAACAAGAAATCCCCGGCAAAGCCGGATGGCTAAACAAGAAAAGCCAAAAATAAGAATCCCCGGCAAAGCCGGATGGCTAAACAAGAAAAGCCAAAAGTAGAAATCCCCGGCAAAAGCCGGATGGCTAAAAAGGAAAAGCCAAAAAGTAAGGAATCTCTGGCAAAGCCGGATGGCTAAAAGAAAAGCCAAAAACAAGAAATCCCCGGCAAAGCCGGATGGCTAAACAAGAAAAGCCAAAAACAAGAATCCCCGGCAAAGCCGGATGGCTAAACAAGAAAAGCCAAAAAATCAAAGAATCCCCGGCAAAGACCGGATGGCTAAAAGGAAAAGCCAAAACCCAAAGAATCCCCGGCAAAGACCGATGGCTAAAAGGAAAAGCCAAAACCCAAAGAATCCCCGACAAAGACCGGATGGCTAAAAGGAAAAGCCAAAACCAAAGAATCCCCGGCAAAAGCCGGATGGATAAAAAGGAAAAGTCAAAACCAAAGAATCCCCGGCAAAAGCCGGATGGCTAAACAAAAAGCCAAAAAAACAAAGAAACCCCGGTAAAACCGGACGACTAACAGAAAAGTCAAAACAAATATTCCCCATGGAATAGGCGCATGATCAAAGACAATAAGCTGCCAAACACATCTCCAAAACCAGATGACCATAGGATGGACTACCAAAGAATACATCCTAAAGAGTCTGTCAAGATGCAGATTCGCACCAAAGTGGAGGCGTAAAAACCACTAGAGTCTGTCAAGATGCAGATTCGCACCAGGTGGGGGTAGGTACCCACAAGAGTCTGTGAAGATGCAGGTTCGCACCAAGTGGGGGTGTAAAAACCACTAGAGTCTGTCAAGATGCAGATTCGCACCAGGTGGGGGTAGGTACCCACAAGAGTCTGTCAAGATGCAGATTCGCACCAAGTGGGGGTATAAAAACCTCTAGAGTCTGTCAAGATGCAGATTCGCACCAAGTGGGGGTGTAAAAACCACTAGAGTCTGTCAAGATGCAGATTCGCACCAGGTGGGGGTAGGTACCCACAAGAGTCTATCAAGATGCAGATTCGCACCAAGTGGGGGTGTAAAAACCACTAGAGTCTGTCAAGATGCAGATTCGTACCAGGTGGGGGTAGGTACCCATCAAAGCCTTGCAAGACGCAGGTTCGTACCAGGTGGGGGTAGGTACCCATCAAAGCCTTGCAAGACGCAGGTTCGTACCGAGCGGAAGTAAGTACCCACAAGAGTCTTAGCAAAATGCGAACTCATACCGGGTGAGGGTAGGTACTCACCAAAGCCTTGCAAAACAAGGTTTATACCTAGTGGGGGTAGATACCCACAAGAGTCTAGTGAAACATAGACTCGTACCGGGTGAGGGTAAGTACTCACCAGGGCCTTATAAAGTAAGGCTCAAACCAGATAGGGGTTGGTACCTATCAAAAAATATTTATCATCCGGAGGATCAGCAAAGAAGCATCCAAAGGATAACCGGGCAAAAGGGTTAACTCCTTCCCCTACAAACTAATTTTTTCGGCATATTAAGCCAACATAATTAGCCAGGCAGGTGAAGGGGGGCCAGCTGTAGACCCCTAATTTTGCCCGGTCTCTCAATAAAGGCCAAGAAGACTTCCTATATGAAGATAAAGCTTTAACGGGCATTTATCGGCATCAAACGACGTCCGAATACACAGAGGAAAGCTTCCCGGGGGTCCCAGAACACGAAAGCTGGCCAAAACAGGTCGAGACGGCCGTCCCAAGGTCGAGACGGCCGTCCCAACCTTCCCTGGCCAAGTGGGACGGCCGTCCCAAGTGGGACTGCCAGTCCCAGCTCCCCAGGGCGTCCCAGCCTTTGTAAAACATGCAGTTGGGACGACCGTCCCAACCCAGACGGCCGTCCCAACCCAGACGCGCGTCCCAAATGTGCAGGCAGTGAAAACTATAAATAGGAAGCTCATTTGGCACTGTTTGACACACCAGACAACTCCTAGTACTTGTCTATCCTCTTCCCTCTTCGAATGAACTCTCTGATTGCCTTAATAAGGTAACAATCAGTTAAGGAATTGTATTCCAGCATTCGATTCTTCTGTAAAATCGAGTCGAGTCAATCTTGTATTTGGAGAGGAGAGTCTTTGTAGAGTGAAGGATTGCCAAAACGCATCCTTGCGATCAAAGATTTGCAATATAAAGCTTGCTACGGAGGTTCTGTTCAATTATCTTCTCTTTTACTGCTTTATTTATTGCTTTTTGTATGCAATGTAAAATAAAGTGATGTAGATAGCCATTTTTAACATTATGCAATAAAATAGGGTAATCGCGTAATTTCTCATAATCTTTACTTAAATGAATTAATCCGTCATAGGGAACCCGAAAGGGGCGTTGTGGGGTGCTAACACCTTCCCCACACGTAACTAACTCCCTTACCTAACTCTTGTTATAATGGCCAAGTTTGGTTTTTAATAAAATCAACGCCTTTTTTTATCCTTTTCCAATGTTTATGGTCAAAACATTGGTGGCGACTCCAAAAGAACCCTTTTTACGAAAACCTTGCTTTTATTAGAGGATAGTTCAGTTGTTGAGCACCTCGGAAGCAATGAACATAGTTTAACAAAAACGTGAGTCCAAACCATCTTTTCGCGACCGCTCGCATAAACGTTCGAGATGTCCCAGGACGTCGGAACGGACGACGGTGACAATGCAGAACCAATTTCTTTTAACTGATGGAAAGAGATCGGATTTCAAATTTTTGAAGTCCGAATCTTAGACCTACTATGTTTTCAACTTTAATTGAATGTGTTCCGTTGACTAAATGCAGAGACACATGCTTCGGGTAGTGGGTACATCAACTAATTTGTTCTTTGGATAGGTATTGACTTGGTCAAACAATACAGTAAATGCTTTTTACAAATATTGATAAACAACGAATCTTGAAAAATCAATTTTTGATTTATTGAAAATTCTTCAATTAAACCATATTAAAGTAATTTCCAAGAACAAATTAATCGATTAATCATCAGATTTATCAATTATTTTAATCTGGAATCGTAGGTAAGAAGTAGAAACAGTGTAATAATCGATTAAAACAGAAGAGAATCGATTATTTTTGTATTGGATATGGTTAATGAAATAACAACAGAATTTTAATCGATTAAAATGAAAAAGAATCGATTAATTTTAACCATTAAATGATTTTAACTAATGTAAATTATTTTTAATCGATTAAAATAGAGATGGTAAATCTATACTGAAATCCTAAGAACATTTTAATCAATTAATTCGCAGAATAATCGATTAAAATAGTACGGAGACCTCTTCAAAATCTTCTGTTAATGAATTTAATTGATTATTTTGAAAGTGATCGATTAAAACAAAAACATTATTGTTGTTTCCAGTATTTCAATCGATTAAAATTGTTTTGTGTCAATTAAAATAATCATACCATGACTTTTACTCCTTGTATTTCATATCCATCATACAAATTTGTTGTCTACGTACCAAGGGATCTTCATATTATTGTTCCTGCAAAAGAAATTTGCAATATTTGGTACCCTTTGATGATAATAGGGTCCTTTTAAGTTATGTGAAATGAACTTTTAGGAATCCACTTCATCCTACCTTTTGGTATAGCATATTTCTTAATTCTGCAGAATTTAACAGAGTGACATGTTTTCATGCAATAGAAACATTTAATGAAAGATGATGAGTATGGTTTTCTATATGCATAGTGATTTTTTATTTTTCT
Organism: Sphenostylis stenocarpa; assembly: GCA_963425845.1. Classification (NCBI taxonomy): domain Eukaryota; kingdom Viridiplantae; phylum Streptophyta; class Magnoliopsida; order Fabales; family Fabaceae; genus Sphenostylis; species Sphenostylis stenocarpa. The sequence goes on from OY731403.1 coordinate 41,113,236, forward strand.
TATTTTCTTGCTAGATGTAAAACGAATCCCAGTTTTATCAAGAACAAGTTTCTATGAACCAAGAAGAATATCTAGATTGGCTTTGTCTTGTGTAAACTTTTGAAACAATTTTTAACATATATTCAATATTCTTTTGTAGATCTGAACAATTTCACATGGTTTAATTTTATTAAACAAGCAATCAGAATTATCATTGATTAATTTCAAGTAATCAAGATCAGTTTCATCCTCAAGTATTTTCTTTCCAAGAGTTTAAACCTTATTCTCTACCTAGTTGTTCATGCCTTTTAATCTTTTGTTTTCTTTTTCAATTTTCTTGGCTTCTTCATGCATCTCATTAAAGGCATCTTATAATGAACTGTAATTCATAAAATTTGTAGAAGAAGTAGAACTTACACTACTGGTTGAGAAATTTTGATTAGCCATCAAGCACAAATTAGCTTCTTCATCATCAGAATTTTCTGTTGATGAGGTATCATTGTCATCCCAAGCTATGTATGCTCTCCTTTTTATCTTTTCTTCTTTCTTGTCGTTGTGCTTGTTCTTTTCTGGGAACTCCATTCTTACATGACCCTGCTTGCCACAACCATAGCACTTATAGTTAAAAGAATCAGATTTCTTTTCATACATTTTCTGCCTTTCTTTATCTTGGATCTTTTTCTTGAGAAACCTATTGAATTTTTTTACCAGTAGACCAAGATTCTCATTTTCTTCTTCAGATTCTTTATCTCTTTCTTCAGCTTTGAGTGTTATACTCTTTCCTTTCTTTTCACAAATCTCTTACGCATTGAACCTATTAATTTCCATCTCATGTTTTCTGAGCTTACTAAATAATGAGGTTGTTGTCATGATAAATAAATCTTTTGACTCTGAAATTGTTGTGACCTTAGGCTGCCATGACCTGTCAAGACATTTCAAAACTTTGATATTCAATTCCTTTTTATCAAAAGTCTTACCTAGTTCAATTAGATGGTTGATGATGTGGGTAAAGGGTTTTTGCACATCTGCAATGCTCTCTCCGATTATCATTTTGAACAGCTCATATTCTCTTATGAGAGTATGTTTCCTAGCTCTTTTGACATCAGTTGTCGCTTCATGTGTAACCTCAAGAACTTCTGACATTTCCTTTGCAGATTTGCATTGAGACACCCTGAAAAATTCATCCATGTTAAGAGCAGATGTAATTATGTTCTTAGCAGTGTAATCACTTTGAAATTTTCTTTTTTCTTCATCATCTAAGATGGACCATTCTTTTTCTGTAAATAGTGGACCATTTACAATTACATCCTAAACATTTCTATCAATAGATTCAATAAAGATCTTCATCCTTATCTTCTAAAATGGATAATTTGTACCAAAAAACATTGGAGGTCTGTTTATACAAGAACCCTCAGAAAAAGGTAATTTGTTTTTAGTCATTAAAAGATTTAGACCGAAAGTGTTGAATAATTTTCAAGACCCTGCTCTGATACCAATTATTAGAAATGTAGGCTGAGATAAAGAGGGGGAGGGGTGAATTGATCTTTGAAAGATTTTCGCAATTTACAAAATACAGATTATCTATTTCAAAGATTTTGAATTCTGATCACTTCTTGAATCAAGAAAAATAAGCAATTCAATGTAAGACACAAGAGAGTAAAGGTTTAGAGAAAGACAACCAAGATTTATACTGGTTCACCCAAACCATAGGGCTACATCCAGTTCTCAACCAAATTCCTGCTGAGTTCCACTAGATTGAATGTATTATAGATTACAATTTCGAATCTCACAATACCCAATCTACCAAGAACCAAATTCTAGTTCTTGCACCTAAACCTTTACCAAGAACCAAATTCCAATTCTTGTTTAAACCTGTAACCAAATTCCAGTTCTTGTTTAAACTTGTAACCAAATTCCAGTCACTGAATTCGTGCTCAACAATTCCAGACACCAACAATTCAGTAAAGAATTAAAGATGTAAAAAAGGAAGAAATCAGAACAATCAAACCCGATTTATGCAGCTCCTACAGTATGAGTTTCTTCAAAAAAAGAAAGCAAAAATGCCTTAAGAAAGAACTTGGTAAAACTCCACAAAACTTGTGCAATTCTTTCTTGAAAATATCTCTTATGATTGCTTGATTGATTGCTAAAAGATGATATTTAAAAGACTGAAGCAATCCTTTTTATATATATTTGTTTTTCAATTGCTGGTTTAATTAATCGATTAAAAATTTCTTTTAATCGATTATTAAATCTTGATTAATCGATTAATTCTTCTTTTAGTCTGTTAAAATGTGCTTAATCATTTTCCAGATTTTTTTTAACTGATGCAACAACGTTTTAATCGATTAAAACAGTTAAACAAAAATTCTCTAAGTTGTTTTAATCGATTAATTCGCATTTTAATCGATTATAATTCTGCCAATCTTTTTCTCAAAACTTCATAAGTGATTTTAACTAATAACAACAAGTTTTAATCGATTAAAACACTTGACAAAAATTCCCTTAAGTTGTTTTTATCGATTAATTCGATGTTACATCGATTAAAATTCTGGCAGAACATTTTTCAAAGCATCTCAAGTGATTTTAATCGATTAAAATACTGGTAGAACACTTTTTAAAATATTTGAAGTGATTTTAATCGATTAATTCGAAGTTATATCAGTTAAAATAGTGGCAGAAGGTTTTCAAATACTCTTTTAGTGAAAATAATTGATTAATTGTTGAATATTTATTTGGAAAGCATACCAAAATTATCAATCGCTGTATAATATTTCGATTAAATAAAAGTCAATCTCACGAGGAACGGTTTCAATGGAAATTCCAAATCATATGCTTACTAAGTATATTGAAACAAAATTTCGTTTTCATAAAGATTTGGATTGAAATTAAATGGTAAAGACAATAAACGATATTTAGAAAAGATCAAATTAAAGAACTTAGGATTGACTTCCTTCCTTTTCCCTTTTTTTCATAATGGCTAGGTCAAATTAAGAACATAAATTAACCTAACAATATTGATGTCACCTACTCAAATCATTCACTTTGATTCCTCGCATGTGAAATTCATAAGAAAACCTGATAAATGTCGATTGCTCATACAATTAAAAGATTTTCCATCATTAGGTTTAGGGTGTTAAGCACTTGATACATTCATTCCATTCCTGGCAATTAACGTAACAAATATTCTTACCTGATCTAGGGTTTCAAGATATATTTTCCAATCATATCCCAAACATCAAGAATAAATCATTCCAAAGTACAAAAGATAAGAATAACAACATCAAAACATAGATTAATATCTCAAAATATCACCATGATACAAAAGAGTTCCAAGGAAGTGCACCCAATCATAAGGGAATGAAGTTAGCCACTCATGGTGGCCATTATAATGCTCTAAATGAGGAAGAATTGAAGAATCCTTGAAGAACAGAAAGCAGTCGCGCCTCTTCTCCAAAAACCTAAAATTACATCTCAAAATGCGTCTTATCTTTTTATAAGAAAATTTGGGTCGGGCCTCGCATAATTCATTCGCTCAAGCATTCTTCTTTCTTTCAATTTTTCTTCAATTACTTCACAATTATGATCTTTTCTCTTGTATCCAGGTATTATGCAAATTCATCCTACATTGAGAGAAAAATATATTAGAATCACTATAATTTAAGTGGTTATATCACTATTTAGAGCATAATTACATCAACTTTTACCACTTAACAACTCCCCCCAACCTAGAATCTTGCTTGTCCCCAAGGAAAGTACTAATTCTTCTAATAGAAATTCATTTCCTATTGTCACTTTCTCTTCCTGATTTCTTAATACAAAAATAATTTTCCATCCAGATATGATGTTCACAACTTCAAGTGAAAATAAGATATATGTGCATGATAGTTACAGAAACTAACACGGAAAATTAATCATCAATTATCCTTAGAGAAACATCATCTCTCAAGTATAATGATATATAATTATCTCTAACTCTCACAGGTAAGTGCTTATCTCATTCAATCACTTCATTTAGATAATCCACCATTGATAATCATATTCAAGCAATCAGCATTTGTTAAGCAAGACTTGAATAAAAAAGTCTTTTGAGGCTTGTAATGGGGTTCGGCTAAGAAGGAATTCATTGGTTTTTCTAGGATATAAAAAAGTATTTGAGAAATTGAAATTATATAAATGATTCTTGTTTTACATTTCCTCAAATCAGGTCTCAAACTTCATGTTTTTGCTTCAACATAATGATAGTGAGTTAACAATCTCACCAGTTATCATTCACACCACTTTGAATTTCCTTTTCCTTTCCTCATGCTTTGCATTTATCATTTTGACTTAGCCACAATATTTATGCTTTTCTTCTCCCTTTTGCTCTACTCAACCTTCTCTTTTTTTTTTTGAATATTAATACCCGTAGGAGAAACAATAACATTCATAATCATTTCATTTCTCAAATATAGGAAGGTGGATAAACATTGTTTAGGCTCTGGGGTTCTGTTTCAAGAAAAAATCTTGTTTTTGGTTCAAATGGGGTTCAAATGATTTCCTATAATTAATGCAGGGTTGGCTATTTGGCTCTGGGTTGTATCTACTTTCACTACACAAGAAAAAAATGCCTTTATCATTTTTAAGTCTCGCTAACATGCAATCACATTAAAGAATCAATCAATTCCATTTATCATCATAAAGTGTTGACACTCAATTTATCTATTTTTGGTTCACTCCTTTCTTAGGTTTTGGCTAGCTTCTCCAATTCAGTTAATTCCAAATTCTCCTCATTAATTCCTTTTCACTATCATACCCATTGTCCTAAAATCACTTGTTATTGGAAACAATAAAAAACATTTTACTTCTCTTCATTCAGTTCTAGATTTGAATTAGACAATAAGAAATGTTTTCATGTATAATTCTAAAACAAAATGTGGGACAACAAGAGAATTCAAAATTTAAAACAAAGCAATTAAAAACTTTAAATTAAAAATGTTCAAAACAAAGGAATTAAAAACATTAAAAACAAAGTCAGTTTCCTCCCTCATTTTCTTCACTTGTCATCTCCTCCTCATCTTGTGCCTCAGCCTTAGCTGCAGACTTTCTCACCCCCTCCCAGAAAAGTTGGACTGTCCCTTGGCCATTGAAGTAAGGCTTCAAAGTCTTGAGGAGAAGTTCACTGTGTACCTGAAGCAATCTTGCAAAGAAAGAACCTAAGGAAGAAAAATGTACAAAAAACTTAAAATGCAAAAAGAAAAACAAATTCAAAACACTGGGTTGCCTCCCAAGAGTGCTTGTTTAACGTCATTAGCTCGATGCCTATTTGCTTTATGGCTCATGCAGGTGAGTGATCAAGGTGAGTTTTTCAATTTCACCTCCCAGATAAGCTTTGATTCTTTGCCCATTAACTATCCATATCTCCCTGTTGTTGGATCTTCCAATTCTACAGCATCGTAAGGCTTAACACTTCATATCAAGAATGACCCTGACCATTTAGACTTTAATTTCCCAGGGAAAAGTCTTAACCTTGAGTTGAACAGCAACACATACTGGCCTGAATAAAAATCTCTTTTCAGAATTTTCTTATCATGATATGCCTTGACTTTCGCCTTGTACGACTTGGAGGATTCATATGCATTAAGTCTCATCTCTTCTAATTTATGCATATGGGTTCTTCTTTTCTCTGTTGAAGCTTTAGGATCAAAATTGAGGAATTTTAAAGCCCAATATGCTTTGTGCTCCATTTCCACTAGGAGATGACATGACTTGCCATAGACAAGTTGAAAAGGAGAAAACCCAATGGGAGATTTGTATGCAGTTCTATAAGCCCAAAGCACATCATCCAACTTCATTGACCAATCTTTTCTTGAAGAAGAAACAATTTTCTCTAAGATTCTTTTGATTTCTCTATTTGACACTTTTGTTTGTCCATTAGTTTGTGGATGATAAGGTGATGCAACCTTATGCCTAACCCCATAATGCTCTAGACATTTTTAAAGTTGATTATTGCATAACTGTGATCCTCCATCACTAATAAAAAACTCTAGGCATGCCGAATCTATAAAATATATTCTTCTTAAAAAACTTTATCACAGTTTTGACATTGTCTTTTGTGGTTGCCACTACTTCCACCCATTTAGACACATAATCAACTGTTACTAAGATGTACTCATTAGAAAATGAAGATGGGAAAGGACCTGCAAAATCAATTCCCTAGTAGTCACATATCTTAACTTCCAGCATGATATTCAGGGACATGTCATGTCTTCTTGAGATTCCCCCTATTATCTGACAATTGTTACATTGTTGTGCAAAATTGTGCGCATCCTTAAACAGAGTAGACCAGAAAAAACCAGATTGGAGAACTTTTGTAGCAGTTCTCACTCCATTAAAATGTCTACCATAAGGAGAACTATGACAATGTTAAAGAATACCTTTGGCTTCCTCACTTGTCACACATCTTCTCAACATGTTATCACTCCCTATTTTGAAAAGATAAGGATCATCCAATATAAAATAATGCACATCTTTAAGGAACTTCTTTCTTTGGTGCCAAGTGAGATCTTCTTGGATAACGCTTGTAGCTTGAAATTAGCTATGTCAGCATACCATGGCCTCTCTTGTACAATCATCAGTTTTTCATCAAGGAACTCCTTCTGTACTTCTAATTGTTTGTTAGTCACTTCAGTATTCACTAATCTAGATAGATGATCAGCTACAAAATTTTCACTGCCTTTTTTGTCCTTGATTACCAAATTGAATTCCTGCAACAATAAAATCCATCTGATTAATCTGGGTTTAGAATCAAATTTGGTTAACATATATTTGATTGCTGCATTGTCAGTATAAACAGTAACAGATGAACCAATCAAATATGCTCTAAATTTCTCCAATGCATATACTATAGCTAACAATTCCTTTTCATTTGTTGCATAATTAATTTGAGCTTCATTAAAGACTTTGCTAGCATAAAGTATAACATGAAAAACTTTAGACTTTCTTTGGCCTAAGACTGATCCTATGGCATAATCACTTGCATCACACATAAATTCAAAATATAATTTCCAATCAAGAGCAATTATTACAGGAGCTGAAATCAATTTTTGTTTTAATAGTGCAAAAGCATGCAAGCATTCAACACTAAAATTGAAAGAGATATCCTTATTGAGCAAGTTGTTGAGTGGTTTGGCAATCTTTGAGAAGTCTTTGATAAACCTTCTGTAAAAACCTTCATGCCCTAAGAAGCTTCTTATGCCTTTAACATTCACTAGTGGAGGAATCTTGGCAATAACATCAACCTTAGGCTGATCAACTTGAATTCCTTGTGCTAAGATTTTGTGACCTAATACAATACCTTCAGTAACCATAAAATGGCATTTTTCCCAATTCAGTCCAGGTTTGTTTCAACACACTGCTTCAGTATGGTGTTAAGATTCTACAAACAAACATCAAATGAGGATCCGAATATAGAAAAATCATCCATGAAAACCTCTATGCATTTTTCAACCAATTCAACAAAGATAACCAACATGCATCTCTGAAATGTAGCAGGGGCATAACATAACCCAAAAGGCATTCTCCTGTATGCAAAGATACCAAACGAGCATGTAAAGGCAGTTTTCTCCTGATCCTAAGGGTCAACAACTATTTGATTGTATCCTGAGTAACCATCCAAAAAATAATAGAAAGATTGTCCTACTAATCTTTCTAACATTTGATCCATGAAAGGTAAAAGAAAATGATCTTTTCTAGTTACTACATTCAATTTCATATAATCTATACACATTCTCCAACCTGTGACAGTCCTAGTAGGAATCAATTCATTTTTATCATTATAAATTACAGTCATACCTCCTTTTTTCAGGACTACCTGAATTGGACTAACCCAAGCACTATCGAATATTGGATAGATCATACCTGCATCAAGTAATTTCAGGACTTCTTTCTTTACCACCTCTTTCATGGTAGGATTGAGACGTCTTTGGGGTTGTGTAATAGGCTTGTAATCATTCTCCATGTGAATATTGTGCATACAATAAGATGGAATGATTCCTTTGAGATCAACTAAAGTCCACCCTATGGCCTTCTCATTATCTCTAAGAACTGTGATTAACTTTTCTTCTTTAGAGTCCATCAAGGCATTGCTAATCACCACTGGCTTGTTACCTCCATCTGCAAGAAAAACATATTTTAAATGATTAGGTAATACCTTTAACTCCAGCTTCTGACTTTCTGTTTCATTTTTAGGCGTTATTTCCCTTGATACATCCTCTTGTGCTGAATCAAGATGCTTCAGAAATTCCTCAACTTCTTCTTCATCTTTTTCATCAAATTCATCACCAACACATATCAAGGCTTTTTCCAGTGGGCTTGATTTGGTCATTTGCTTCCTTGTTTCCTGGAAAATTTCATCTACAACATCCATTCTGAGACATTGTTGTTTATCTTTTAGATGCCTCATTGCTTCAAAGACATTAAAATTGACTTCATCATCTTCTATTCTGACCTTTAATTTTCCATCATCCAAATCAATAATGACCTTAGCAGTCTTCATAAAAGGCCTTCCCAGTATTAGAGGAACTTCAAGATCTTCTTTCATATCCATCACAACAAAATCAACTGGGAACACAAATTTATCAACTCTCACCAAGACATCCTCCGCCACACCATAAGGGAATTTCAGAGATCTATCAGCAAGCTGAAGAGTCATTCTTGTAGGCTTTACTTCCAAGTCCCCTATTCTTTTAAGCATGGATAAGGACATTAGATTTATGCTAGCACCCAAATCAAGCAATGCTTTACCTACTGGTAATGTCCCAATTGTGACTGGTATAGTGAAACTTCCAGGGTCCCTGGACTTTGGAGGTAGTGATTTTTGGAATATGGCACTGCACCCTACTTCTAACTCCACTATTTCATTAGTAAATCTCCTTTTCTTGGTTAAGAGCTCTTTCATGAATTTTGCATAGGTTGGCATCTGCTCCATAGCCTCCACAAATGGAATATTAATTTGCAACAGCTTGAAAATATCCATAAATCTAGCAAACTATCTTTCTTTATCTTTCTTGGAAAGATTAGGAGGGTATGGTAGATTCTTTAGTGGTGGTATTTGATTCTCACCTTTCTCCCTCTTTTTCTTACTATTGCTCTCTTTTTTGTTGAAACATACAAGGATATGAATGTTGAACATATATGAATATGAAGCCTGTTGATTTTGATGATGATTCAAGAACAAAAGGACTTAAAGATTTGAAGACTTGTAATATTATGTAATAACTCTATTTTTATGATTTTGAGTCCGTAATATTAGAGTCCAAGATAGCTAACACATAATCTACTCTTTTAAAGGTTCTAAAAACTCAATTTTATCAAAAGCGTACTGGATTAATCGATTAAATGGCAGGATAATCGATTATTACAGAGAGAAAAACCATTTTCAACATTTGCTCTCTGGAATAATCGATTAAAGCCTCTATTAATCGATTAACAGGGCTGTTAATCGATTAATTGCTCTGTTAATCGATTAAACTGCGTGGTTTTGGGTTCCAGGTGAATTTGGTGTTAGAATTGCACATCGGAATGTTTGCGTGAACGGACAAAAACCAAGATGGGGGGTGAATTGGTTTCTTAGCAAAAATTAGGTTTTAAAATTTTTTCCCAAATTTTACCGATTAAAATACTGTGTAAACGAAAATAAGAAAAGGATAGAGTCTTACACAGGAGATTTATACTGGTTCGGATCAAAAGACCCTATGTCCAGTTGCTAATCACTCAAATAGAGGATTAACGCTGTCACTATAATCAAAGTTATACAAGCAGATTACAAATGAAAAAGAAAAAGTAACAAAAACACCTCTCTTGAGTCCCACAAGAGATGAAGAACAACTTTCCCTAGAGACGGCACAACACACAATCCACTAAGAACTCCACTTAGTGATTCTTATGGCTTCTAGCCCACACCAGGTTCCAAAAGCCCCTTTTTCCTCCAACAAACAGTTCTCAACATGGTATCTAGAGCTTAAGGTTATCTTGAATTATTTTTTTTTCTGCCTTTTGTCCACTGTTGGAGCCGCCCCACCGCTACTAGAGCCGCCCCACCGCTGCTGGTAAACTGATCCTCCACATCAGAAAAGAATTATCTTTGTTACTGAATTTTATTTGGTAGTGTGAAAGTGCATGTTTAGGAAAGTTTTGGCAAGGAAAGACTTGGTATTTAAGTGTGTCCATTAGTGACCCACCTCTCTTTCCTGGGAACTTACCTAGTGTACTAGTTCACATTGTTGTCACCGCTGCCGCTAGAGCAGTCACCGGATCCGCCACTGCCGGAGAATTCGCCGGAGTTTCATTTTTTTTTTACCGGTGACATATGATTTTGCTTGTCTCGGTTAGGTGACCACCGTGCCATTGAGATCACCACTATCGAAGTTGGTCGTCCCATTGTCTCCTGCGCCGTTTAGTCTTAGCGAACTTATTTTTAGTATTCTCATTTTGGATTTGTGGTTCGTGGGTTAATTGGATTACTTTGGATTGTTTTAGGGTTTGTTCTCCCACTCTTCATGACTTCTTCCACTTCTTCCACTATTTCCAATTTTGTTAACGATTCTTTTGTGTTGACATCCCATCGTGATGACTGGGCTCGCCCTTGTAAACAGAAAAAAGGGCGTCCTAAGTGTGAACATTGTGGCAAGCTAGGTCACAAGATTAACAAGTGTTATACATTACATGATCATCCTCCTCAATCTGTTGTAGTTGTTCAGACCAATCTTTCCCCACCTTTATCTACAAGGGATCTTCCTTCTTCTATTGCATCCGACATGCTTGCTATGTTCAACAAATTTCTCGAATGGTATAAGGATCAACAGTCTTCTAGTTCCACTATATCTGTCACACATACAAATACATATATTTGCTGGTCTGACCTAATCATTTTCTCCTGGTCCTTGGGTTTTTGATTCGGGAGCCACTGATCATATTACTGGTAACAAATCTTTGTCTCCTCTTTATCCTCTCCTAATCATTTACCTTCTATTACACTGGCTGATGGCTCTAGAGTATCATCTCATGGTGTTGGAACGGTTAAACTTTTTCCTTCTTTAACCATTGATAATGTTCTTTATGTCCCTGGGTCTCCTTTTAACTTGTTGTCCATCACTCATCTAACTCGTTCTCTTGATTGTGTTGTTACTTTTACCAATAATTCTGTGTGTTTACAAGACCGGAGTTCGAAACAGGTGATTGGCATAGGATGTGAGTCTCATGGTCTTTATTATCTCCGTCCCTCTACACATTGAAAGTGATGAAAATCTTATTGAATTACATTGGCAAAGATCTTGTTGATTTGATGAAGTCAAGAATGAAGTCAAAGGCAACTTTGTGGCAGTCAAAAGGTCACTTGGATTAAAGAGTAGTAGGATTAGTGTGTCTGAAGCTTTGCTTAGGTATAATCATTTTTATCTTTTCTGCTGCATGAAGTTTCTTCACTTAAAAGATTTTGCAAAATGCCTCTAAAAGCGATTAAACGGTCAAAACCAAAGTATTTTGATAAAAGCTTTCTTAATCAACTATTTTAACTAATAGCATATAAGCTTTATCAACTAAAATGTTCTTCACACTTTTACAACAGGTTTTTTAACTGATCTAACTTCAAAATAATTGATTGATTTCATTAAAAGAAGTTTTGAAAACCTTCAGTCAGTATTTTAACTAATACAGTTTCAAAATAACCGATTAAAATCATTTAAAATGTTCAGAGAAGTGTTCTGGCAGTATTTTAATCGATACAATTTCGAAATAATCGATTAAAACCACTTGGAGTACTGTATGATCGATCAGAATTGGGTTATGACTGATCAGAACTATTTTAATCGATTAAACTACGTTTCAATCGATTAAATCAACTTAAGAAAATTTCTGCTTAGCGTTTTAATCGATTAAAACAGATTTTTATCAGTTAAAATCACTTGGAAAAGTTTACAAGAAAGCTTTACAGTATTTTAATCGATTGAAACACGAAACAATCGATTAAAACAAATTAGAAATTTTTTTACAAAGAGTTTTAATTGATATAAACGTTGTCGTATCAGTTAAAACAAATCTGGAAAATAATCAAGAACGTTTTAATGGTTTAAAAGAAGTTTTAACAGATTAAAACAAGTCTTTTAACATATTAAAAGATTATTTTAACCGATTAATTAAACCAAGCAGTTTTGAAAATCTTCTATATAAATAGAGTTGCTTGAACTTTTTATATATCATCTCGAAATACATCTTTTGACAATCAATCAAGCAATCAATAGTACTACTTTCAAGAAAGAATCACGCTAGTTTTTGTGAAGTTCACCAAAGTTCTTTCTTGAGGCAAAATTGCATTCCTGTGAAGAAGAAACAACATATTGCAGAACTGCAAAAAACTGGTTTGAGCGTTTTAGTTTCTTCTGTTTGTTTCTTTACTTTCTTTGACTGTATTGTTGGTGCCTGGAATTGTGGGCACTAGTTTCTGCAGCTGGAATTTGGCTGCAGGGTAGGTCAAGAACTGGAATTTGGTTCTTGGTGAAAGGTTAGGTGCAGGAACTGGAATTGTGGTTCTTGTGATAGATTGAGTGTGTGATTAAGGTTGTAATCTATAAAATATTCAATCTAGTGGAACCCAGCTGAAATTTGGCTGGAGACTGGACGTAGCCCTGGGATTGGGTGAACCAGTATAAACCTTGGTGATATCTTTCTAAACCTTTCTCTTCTTTAATTCTGTGACTGCATTTATTTTTTATTGCTTGCTGTGTGATTCAAGAATTGGGCAGATTTCTTAATCTTTGAAATAGATAATCTATTAATTGATGGAAATCTTTCAAAGATCAATTCACCCGCCTCTTGATCTCAGCCTCTTTTTCTAACAATTGGTATCAAGAGCAAGGTTCTTGAGAGTTATTCAAGTCTTTCGATCCATGGCTGGAAATAAATTTTCTGAGGGTGCTTGTATTGATAGACCTCCACTGTTTTGTGGAACAGATTATCCATTTTGGAAGATTAGGATGAAGATCTTTATTGAATCCGTTAGTATAAATGTTTGGAATATCATTGAACAAGAAACTGATATTTTTAACAAAGATTGGTCTAGCTTAAATGACTGTGAAAAGAAATTAATCCAAGATGACTGTATTGCCAAAAATATCATCATATCTGCATTTAACAGAAATGATTTTTTCAGGATAGCACATTTTCAAACTGCTGCACAAATGTGGAAGATCCTTGAAATGACCTATGAAGAAACAACAGAAATATGCTTAATAGTCAACTCGGATTCGCCAATAACCAGTGTAAGTTCTGACTCAACAACCACTATGAATTATAGTTCATTACAAGATGTTTTTTATGAAATGCATGCAGTAGCTAAAAGATTAGAAACTGAAAATAAAAGATTAAAAAGCATGAATAGTTTATTAGAAAACAAGATCACTGTTCTTGAAAAGAAAATAGTTGATGAAGAAACCAAGAATGAAAATTTGGAATTAAGTAGTAATTCTGATTGCATGTGTAATGTTAAAGATTGCAAAAATTGTCCTGAGTTACAAAAAAATTTATCATACTTAATAAAAACTGCATCTAAACTTGCACAAGGAAAAACTAGTCTTGATATGATACTTGATTCTCAAAAATTAGTTATTAATCGTGGTGGTATAGGTTTTATACCTTCTATTGGAAAGAAAACTAGAGCATTTAAAAACTATTTTGCACATAATAAATCTATGTCATCTCCATTTATTAGATGTTTTTACTGCATGAAAAAAGGTCATTCTGTAAAAAATTGTAGAATTAAGAAGTATGCTATTCCTAGAGGTAGAATGAAATGGATTCCCAAAAATTCATTTTATATAACATGATTGGACCCAATAATTAAAAAGGGGTACCAGAAATATGCCAAATCTGTTTTGCAGGAACAAAATCTGGAAGTCCCTGGGTATCAAATCAGCAAAATCTGTTTCTGGATTCTTGGACTGAGCATTTTAATTGATACAAAACTATTTTAATCGGTTCAAATCACTTCCAGAGAATATCAGAAAAGTTGTCCGTACAGTTTTGATCGATTAAAATACAAATTAATCGATTAAAATGTTCTCTGGAATATAGTTTAACTGTTTTAATCGATTAAAATGGATTTATATCAGTTAAAATCATTAAAAGGATAAAATTAACCGATTATTTCTCGTATAAATCGATTATTATTCTGATATATCTTTTTCCAAAACTTGTTTAATCGATTGAATATCAAATTAATCGATTAAAATTCTAATTCCAGTGCTGAATTAATTGTGTATTTCAATTTTGTATCATTTAGTACTGCAACTATACTAATTTCTTTTTCAGGCAAAACAAACTGAAGATCTCTGGTACCTTGACAGTGGTTGTTCTAAACACATGACATGTGATATTACAAAATTTTGCAACTTAAAACTAAAGAATGGTGGGACTGTTGTCTATGGGGACAATAACAAAGGAAGAATACTTGGAATAGGTGACATCAAATACGCAGAATTAGGTATTATTAACAATGTATTATATGTTGAGGGTTTAAAACATAATTTGATTAGTATTAGCCAGCTTTGTGATAAAGGACACAAAGTTGTCTTTGGGAAAAATCAATGTCAAATAATCAAATCAGATTCAGAACAGGTACTGATTACTGGTAAGAGGATCAACAATATTTACATGTTAGATACTAATTCTGCGAAAAACTGTTGCTTAATTTCTAAAGAAAATGATTCTTGGTTGTGGCATAGGAGGTTAGCTCATATTCATATGAATCATCTAAACAAACTGATTTCTAGAGATCATGTAGTTGGCTTGTCTAAACTTAAGTTTGTGAAAGACAAAGTGTGTGATGCATGTCAAAAGGGGAAACAAATAAAGAATTCTTTTTCACAGAAAAATATTGTTTCAACATCTAGACCTCTTGAACTTTTGCACATGGATCTCTTTGGTCCTTCTAGAACTATGAGTTTAGGAGGAAATCTATATGCACTGGTTATAGTAGATGATTACTCAAGATTTACCTGGACATTATTTTTAAAATTAAAATCTGATACTTTCCATTTGTTTAAGAAATTTTCGAAACAAATTCAAAATGAAAAAGACTACTTTATCTCTTGTATTCAAAGTGATCATGGAGGAGAATTTTCAAACGAAAATTTCAATAAATTTTGTGATAAACATGGTATCAAGCATAATTTTTCTGCTCCTAGAACTCCTCAACAAAATGGTGTAGTTGAAAGGAGAAATCGGTCTCTTGAAGAGCTAGCTAGGACAATGCTTAATGAGAAAGCATTACCAAAATATTTTTGGGCTGATGCAGTTAGCACTGCTTGCCATGTATTAAACCGTGTTTTAATCAGACCTTTTCTTAAGAAAACCCCCTATGAATTATTCAAAGGTAAAAAGCCTAACATAAACTATTTCAGAGTATTTGGAAGTAAGGTTTTGTTTTATACAATGGAAAGGAAAGTCTTGGAAAGTTTGATTCCAAATCAGATGAAGGTATCTTCTTGGGATATTCATTGAATAACCATGCCTATAGAATCTTTAACAAAAGGCTAAATATTGTAGAAGAATCTGTCCATGTTGTATTTGATGAGACTAACCCAAGTGTGCAGAATATTTCTGAGTATAGTACAGAAGATGATGTTTTAACTAATAAAATGTATCAGTTAAAACTGCCAGAATCACCAGCTTCTCAAAAACAGGTTGAAGAAATTGAAGAAACTGAAGAACAACTGCCTAAAGATTTGAAAACTCCAAGAAATCTTTCAATAGACAACATCATTGGTGAAATAAATCAGGGAGTTTCCACTAGAAGATCTTTAAATAAATTTTGCAATCATATGGCATTTGTATCTCAAATTGAACCTAAAACCGTATCTGATGCATTAAAGGATAATAACTGGATTAATGCTATGCATGATGAATTAAATCAATTCACTAGAAATGAAGTATGGGAATTAATTCCAAAACCAGATAATGCAAATATTGTAGGTACAAAATGGGTTTTTAGGAATAAAATGGATGAAAATGGTATAATCACTAGAAACAAGGCCAGATTAGTTGCTAAAGGGTATAATCAACAAGAAGGAATTGATTTTGATGAGACATATGCTCCTGTTTCTATATTAGAGGCTGTTAGACTTTTGCTTGCCTATGCTTCAATGAAAAATTTTAGGTTATTTCAAATGGATGTCAAAAGTGCTTTCTTAAATGGCTACTTGAATGAAGAAGTTTTTGTTACACAACCATCTGGTTTTGAAGATCATATTCATCCAGAATATGTTTATAGACTAAAGAAAGCTTTATATGGTCTCAAACAAGCCCCAAGACAATGGTTGTAAGCTTGACAGGAAAAGTACCAGTGACACCTGTCATCTTCTTGGAAGCAGTCTAATTTCATGGCACAGTAAAAAACAATCATGTGTTGCCCTTTCTACAGCTGAAGCGGATCAAACAACAGCTTGAGGATTATGGTTTAATTCTCAGAAAGATTCCTCTCTTATGTGATAATACTAGTGCCATTATGTTAACTAAAAACCCAATTCAACATTCTAGGACAAAACATATAAAAATTAGACATCATTTCATTAGAGATCATGTTTTGAAAGGTGATTGTGAAATTTTCAAAATTCGCACTGAATTAGGCATGATAGATGCATCAAACATTGCTTAATTTTCAAAACTGGTTGTTTTAATCGATACAAACAAGCTTTAAATCGATTAAAAGCACTTATAAAGCATTTTTCTTTACTGTTTTAATCGATTAAATGTCGATTTAATCGATTATATCAACTTATGGTTTAAACTTTCAAATTTCATCACTGTTTTAATCGATTAAAACTTTATTTCAATAGATTAAAACCATTAACAAGAACTTTTTAATCGATTTTTACTCTGGGAAGAAAAATTAAAGGCTTTAGTTAATGGCTGTTCTTGTAACATGCTACTAAAGCGTGATTCCCTTATCTTTACACGTATTAATTGTATTCATTATAAACGTGTTAATGAAGATAAGTTTGAATCAACTTTGATTGATCTTCACATGAGTAGGGTATTGTATCCATATTTTTACCGTTTTCGAAATCTAATACATACCATGCATCATGTTGTTCCTCTATTCCCTATTTTTGATGAAGTCAAAAGGGGGAGAAATAATTGCTTTACTTCTGATCAATTTAGGGAGAAATAATTCCTTATTTAGGGGGAACAACAATTTAGGGGGAGAAATGAATAAACTGATTAATTTTTTATTACTCACTAATCTATTTTATCAAGTGACTTCTTCTACAGAGTTATTTTTCAAAGTGATATTTGTCTTCATCAAATAGGAGGAGACTGAAAGTGATGAAGATCTTATTGAATTACATTGGCAAAGATCTTGTTGATTTGATGAAGTCAAGAATGAAGTCAAAGGCAACTTTGTGGCAGTCAAAAGGTCACTTGGATTAAAGAGTAGTAGGATTAGTGTGTCTGAAGCTCTGCTTAGGTATAATCATTTTTATCTTTTCTGTTGCATGAAGTTTCTTCACTTAAAAGATTTTGCAAAATGCCTCTAAAAGCGATTAAACGGTCAAAACCAAAGTATTTTGATAAAAGCTTTCTTAATCAACTATTTTATCTAATAGCATATAAGCTTTATCAACTAAAATGTTCTTCACACTTTTATAACAGGTTTTTTAACTGATATAACTTCGAAATAATCGATTGATTTCATTAAAAGAAGTTTTGAAAACCTTCAGTCAGTATTTTAACTGATATAGTTTCAAAATAACCGATTAAAATCATTTAAAATGTTCAGAGAAGTGTTATGGCAGTATTTTAATCGATACAATTTCGAAATAATCGATTAAAACCACTTGGAGTACTGTATGATCGATCAGAATTGGGTTATGACCGATCAGAACTATTTTAATCGATTAAACTACGTTTCAATCGATTAAATCAACTTAAGAAAATTTTTGCTTAGCGTTTTAATCGATTAAAACAGATTTTTATCAGTTAAAATCACTTGGAAAAGTTTACAAGAAAGCTTTACAGTATTTTAATCGATTGAAACACGAAACAATCGATTAAAACAAATTAGAAGATTTTTTACAAAGAGTTTTAATTGATTTAAACATTGTCGTATCAGTTAAAACAAATCTGGAAAATAATCAAGAACGTTTTAATGGTTTAAAAGAAGTTTTAACAGATTAAAACAAGTCTTTTAACATATTAAAAGATTATTTTAACTGATTAATTAAACCATCAGTTTTGAAAATCTTCTATATAAACAGAGTTGCTTGAACTTGTTATATATCATCTGAAATACATCTTTTGGCAATCAATCAAGCAATCAATAGTACTACTTTCAAGAAAGAATCACGCTAGTTTTTGTGAAGTTCATCAAAGTTCTTTCTTGAGGCAAAATTGCATTCCTGTGAAGAAGAAACAACATATTGCAGAACTGCATAAAACTGGTTTGAGCATTTTAGTTTCTTCTATTTGTTTCTTTACTTTCTTTGACTGTATTGTTGGTGCCTGGAATTGTGGGCACTGGTTTCTGCAGCTAGAATTTGGCTGCAGGGTAGGTCAAGAACTGGAATTTGGTTCTTGGTGAAAGGTTAGGTGCAGGAACTGGAATTGTGGTTCTTGTGGTAGATTGAGTGTGTGATTAAGGTTGTAATCTGTAAAACATTCAATCTAGTGGAACCCAGCTGGAATTTGGCTGGAAACTGGACGTAGCCCTGGGATTGGGTGAACCAGTATAAACCTTGGTGATATCTTTCTAAATCTTTCTCTTCTTTAATTCTGTGACTGCATTTATTTTTGATTGCTTGCTGTGTGATTCAAGAATTGGTCAGATTTCTTAATCTTTGAAATAGATAATCTGTTAATTGATGAAAATCTTTCAAAGATCAATTCACCCCCCCCTCTTGATCTCAGCCTCTTTTTCTAACACACATGTTAGTACAGTTATGGAGTCTCCCTCTCTTCTTCATGCTCAGTTAGGTAATCCAAGTCTTTCCAAGTTACAGAAACTTGTCCCTGCCTTGTCCAACTTATCTAGTTTGGCGTGTGAGTCATGTCAATTAGGCAAGCATAGTCGTACTTTCTTTTCTCGTAGTTTTACAGTGGTGCTTCGTCCCCTTTTGCCGTGATTCACTCTGACATTTGGGGACCTAGCCGCGTTAAGTCTACTTTAGGTTTTCAATACTTTGTTACTTTCATTGATGATTATTCCAGATGCACTTGGTTATTTTTGATGAAAAATCGTTCTGAATTATTTCATATCTTTCAAACTTTTTTTAATGAAATTCAAACTCAGTACGGTGTTTCTATTAGAGTTTTGCGTAGTGATAATGGTCGTGAATATCTTTCTCATTCTTTTAAACAATTCATGGCTTCTCACGGTATTTTGCATCAAACTTCTTATGCTTATACACCTCAACAAAATGGTGTAGCTGAACGTAAAAATAGACATCTTATTGAAACAACTCGCACACTTTTAATTCATGGAGATGTTCCTCAACATTTTTGGGGTGATGCTCTTCTTACTGCATGTTATCTCATTGATCGCATGCCTTCTTCGGTTTTAGATAATAAAATACCTCATTCCATTTTATTTCCTCATGAACCACTTCATTCTTTACCTCTGAAAGTTTTCGGGTCTACATGTTTTGTTCATAATTTCAGTTCTGGTCTTGACAAGCTTTCTCCTAGATCACATAAATGTGTTTTCTTAGGGTTTACAAGATCACAAAAAGGATACAAATGTTTTTCTCCTTCTCTTAACCATTATTTTGTGTCAAAAGATGTCACCTTTGATGAGTTGTCTCTTTATTTTAAAAGTCAATCTTCACCTCTGTCTCCGTCTAATCTTGTCAACACTCCTAATAAATTTAATGTTCCTGTTGTTTGTGACCCTCTAATTGTGTCTTCTTCACCATTAGTTCCTGCTCCGCAGTCAGCTTCTTCTCCACTGCCTCTTCAGATTTATAGTTCTCGAAACCAATCACAACCACCACCATGTGACTCTACTCAAGTGCCAACTACTCTATCTCCTTCGGATTTGACACATGAGTCTGACCTTCCCATTGCCCTTCGAAAAGGTATTCGTTCTACACGTAATCCCTCTCCCCATTATATTTCTTTGAGTTATCATCGACTGTCATTACCTTTTTATACATGTCTTTCCTCTATTTCTTCTGTGACCATTCCAAAAACTGTCCGTGAAGCTTTAGCCCATCCTGGTTGGCGTCAGGCCATGTTATATGAACTAAGTGCTCTTCATAATAGTGGAACTTGGGAATTGGTCTCGTTACCGTCTGGGAAATCTATTGTTGGTTGCAGGTGGGTGTTTGCTATCAAAGTTGGACCTGATGGTACTATTGATCGCCTCAAAGCTCGTCTTGTGGCCAAAGGTTATACTCAAATTTTTGGGTTGGATTATGGAGATACCTTTTCCCCTGTGGCAAAGATGGCTTCTGTTCGTTTATTTATCGCCATGGCTGCTCTTCAACAATGGCCTCTTTATAAACTAGATGTTAAAAATGCTTTCCTCAATGGTGATTTGCAAGAAGAAATATATATGGAGCAACCTCCTGGGTTTGTTGCTCAGGGGGAGTCTTCTAGGGCTTGGTTTGGAAATTTTAGCAAGGTTGTTCAACAATTTGGTATGACTCGGTGTGAATCAGATTATTCTGTCTTTTATCGACACTCGAGTGCTGGATGTGTTTACTTGATAGTATATGTTGATGACATCGTTCTTACAGGTAGTGACAACCATGACATCTCTCAGTTGAAACAACATCTCTGTCACCATTTTCAGACCAAAGATCTTGGCAAACTTAGATATTTCTTGGGTATTGAGGTGGCACAGTCCAATGATGGTATTGTTATATCTCATAGGAAGTATGCCATAGATATTTTGGAGGAAACTGGGTTGATGAGTTCAAAGTCTTTTGATACACCCATGGATCCCAATACTAAACTTCTACCAAATCAGGGGGAGCATATATCGATCCTGAGCGGTATAGAAGATTGGGCTGGAAAATTGAATTATCTTACGGTTACTCGTCCCGACATTTCCTTTGCGATCAGTGTGGTAAGTCAATTTCTTAATTCACCATGTGAAGATCATTGGAATGCGATCATTCGTATCTTGAAGTATATTAAAGGATCTCCTGGAAAAAGATTGTTATTTGGTTCTAATAACCATACAAGAGTTGTTTGCTACTCAGATGCTGATTGGGCAAGATCTCCTTCGGATAGAAGATCTACATCCGGATATTGTGTCTCCATTGGTGGTAACTTGATCTCATGGAAAAGTAAGAAACAAAGTGTTGTGGCAAGATCCAGTGCGAAGCGAGAATATAGAGCTATGGCCTCGGCTTCCTGTGAACTTGTTTGGCTCAAGCAATTGCTTAGAGAGTTACAATTTGGAGATGTCACTCAAATGACACTTGTGTGTGACAATCAGGATGCTCTTCATATTAGATCTAATCCTGTCTTTCATGAGAGGACCAAACACATTGAGATTGACTGTCATTTTATTTGAGAAAAGATTATGTCTGGAGATATCAAGACTGAGTTTGTTAACTCAAGTGATCAGTTAGCAGATATTTTTACTAAATCTTTACGGAGTCCTAGAATTGATTATATTTGTAACAAGCTTGGTACATACGATTTGTATGCTCCAGCTTGAGGGAAAGTGTTAGATATTGTTTAGATATTATTTGATATTGTTAGATATTGGTAACCACAATATCAAACAATATCTTCTGTTTATTCTGTTACTTTCAGTTACTCTTTTAGTTGTATCTCTCTACTATAAATATACCACCCTATGTGTGATTTATACACAAGGGAAATTAATTTCAAACCCTATTTTCTCTATATTCAATACAAGTCTTCAACTCTCTAAGTTCTTTGTTCTTAAATCATCATCAAAATCAGCAAGCTTCATGTCCATGTAAGTTCAACATCAAGTCCTTGTATGTTCAACAATCTCCCCCTTTTTGATGTTGATCAAAATTTTCTTTTAAAGCCTTGTAATAACCTGTTTTATCTGTCACACTAACAAATACATTAAACATACCAGATAATATTTAAATTTAATCATAAGAGGCTTTAAATATTTCTCCCCCTATTTTGATTATAATCCAAAAATTAAGAGCTCCCCCTCAAAATATGCATAACCTGGAAATAACTCCCCCTCAAACAAAGCAATAAATACAAATTTCATAAAGAAACGTCATTACAAACAAAGATATATGTAACATTACAATCATGCAAAAATTGTTTAATTAAGCAGAGTTTAGGCTATTTCTAATATTCCTAAGTCTCTTCTAAGATCATAGAATCTATCCTTGGAAAGAGGCTTAGTAAAAATATCTGCTAATTGATGCTTTGTATCAACATACTCAATTTTACAATTTCCTTTACTTATATGATCTCTCAAGAAATGATGTCTAATTTCTATATGTTTAGTCCTAGAGTGCATTACTGGATTCTTAGTAAGATTAATTGCACTTGTATTATCACACATCAAAGGAATGTCATTTAGAAATATACTATAATCTTCTAGTTGTTGTTTCATCCACAAAATTTGTGCACATGAATTACCAGCTGCAATATATTCAGTTTCAGTGGTGGATAAAGCAACACATGCCTGTTTCTTAGAATGCCAAGATACTAATGATGATCCTAATAAATGACATGTCCCACTAGTACTTTTTATATCTATTTTGCATCCACCATAGTCAGCATCAGAATAACCTATTAAACTAGTACAAGCTTCATATGGATACCATAAACCAAAATCAGTAGTTCCTTTTAAATATTTTAAAATACGTTTTACTACTATTAGGTGAGATTCTTTTGGACATGCCTGAAATCTAGCACACACACAGACAGAATGCATAATATCAGGTCTACTTGCAGTTAAGTATAATAGAGAACCTATCATACCTCTATACATGGATTGATTAATTTTCAAACCTGATTCATCCTTGTCTAAATAGCATGAAGTTCCCATGGGTGTGTTAGCTTCCTTTGAAGTGTCCAATTTAAACTTTTTGAGATTCTCTTTGCAGTATTTGGTTTGAGAGACAAAAATGCCATCTTTAAGTTGCTTGATTTGAAGTCCAAGGAAGAACGTTCATTCTCCCATCATAGACATTTCAAACTCTCCCTGCATTATCTTAGCAAATTCTACACACAAAGAATTATCAGTTGATCCAAAAATAATATCATCAACATAAACTTGAACAATAAGATATGTTCTTTTACTTTCTTTATAAACAAAGTAGAATCAATTTTTCCTCTAGAAAAATCATTTGAAGTTAGAAAGCTACTTAATCTTTCATACCAAGACCTAGGAGCTTGTTTCAAACCATATAATGCTTTCTTTAATTTAAAGATATGATTAGGATAACTAAAATCCTCAAATCCAGGGGGTTGCTCTACATATACTTCTTCTTTAATAAACCCATTCAAAAATTCACTCTTAACATCCATTTGATATAATTTAAATTTCATCAATGATGCATAAGCAAGAAGTAGGCGTATAGCCTCTAACCTGGCAACAGGAGCATAAGTTTCATCATAATCAATACCTTCCTCCTGACAGTAGCCTTTGGCAACAAGTCTGACTTTATTCTTTGTTATATTTCCATCTTCATCAAGTTTGTTTCGAAATACCCATTTAGTTCCAATTACTTGATGTGATTCTTCTCTTGGGATTAATTCCCAGACTTGATTCCTTTCAAATTGGTTAAGTTCCTCTTGCATAGCTATGCACCATTGGTCATCTTTAAGCGCTTCCTCAACATTTTTGGGTTCTATCTGTGACACAAAAGCTACAAACATGCAGAAATTAGTCATATTTCTAGTTCTTACCCCTTTTGAGATATCACCAATAATATTGTCCATTGAAAGTCCTCTTGGAGATTGTCATTCTTTTGCTAATTCAGGTGTTTGAGAAGGCTCATTTTCTTCCAAATACAATTCATCAAGAGCCTCTCTTATGTATTCATCATCACCTGCAAGTTCTTTATTTGACTCAAGAGGATTTCCCCCAAGGTCTACAATTTCATCAAAAGTAACATGTATAGATTCTTCAACATTTAAGGTTCTTCTATTAAACACTCTATAAGCTTTTCTAGTTAATGAATAACCTAGAAAAATGCCCTCATCAGCTTTTGAGTCAAATTTTCCTAAGTTGTCCTTTCCATTATTTAACACAAAGCACTTACATCCAAATATTTTCAAATGAGCAACATTAGTCTTTCTACCATTTAACAATTCATAGGGAGTTGATTTTATAATTGGCCTAATGAGCATTCTATTCAAAACATAACATGCAGTACTTACCGCATCAGCCCAAAAGTATTTAGGAACATTTGATTCATTTAGCATTGTTCTAGCAAGTTCCTCTAGTGACCTATTTTTCCTTTCAACTACACCATTTTGTTGGGGAGTCCTAGGAGCAGAAAAATTATGCAATATTCCGTTTTCCTCACAATAATTTTCAAATCTTTCATTTTGAAACTCACCACCATGGTCACTTCTTAAAACTTTAATTCTCAAGTCTTTCTCATTTTGAATTTGCTTTGCAAACTTCCTAAAGACTTTAAAAACATCACTTTTCATTATCAAGAAAAATGTCCAAGTATATCTAGAAAAGTCATCAACAATCACAAGTCCATAATAATTTCCACCAAATCTTTTTATCCTAGAAGGACCAAATAAGTCTAAATGTAATAATTCTAAGGGTTTTGAAGTGGAAATAACATTCTTTGATTTAAATGATGATTTTACTTGTTTACCTTTTTGACATGCATCACATAACCTATCTTTTTCAAACTTTAACTTAGGCAAACCAACAACTAAGTCTTTTGATATCAATTTATTTAAATGATGCATATTTATATGAGTTTCTCTCTTATGCCATAACCAAGGGTTCTCTTTCTTAGCAACTAAGCATGTTATACTAGAATCATGTAAACAATCCAAATCAATCAAGTATATGTTATTATGCCAAATGCCTTTTAATGCTACATTTTCGGAATCTATCAAATGTATGGTGCAAAATTTACTTTCAAATATTACCTTAAATCCTTTGTCACATATTTGACTTATACTAAGGAGATTATGCTTTAGCCCATCAACAAGAAGTGCATCCTTAATTTCCAAAGTGTTTGCACCACCTATATTTCCAATTCCAAGAATCTTCCCTTTGTTGTTGTCCCCATAAGTTACATATCCTTGTTCTTTAGCTTTGAAACTCACAAATTTTGTTTTATCACCGTTCATATGCTTTGAGCATCTGCTATCAAGATACCATATAGACTTCTTTGATTTGGAAGTTTCCTACAAAACAAGAACATAGTAAACTTAGGTCCCCATAACTTTTGGGTCCTTGGGGTAAGAGATAAACAAATTATTTAACAATAGGAACCCAAATGTATTTTCCTTTAGGAACACCAAAATGTTTTATTCTACATCTATTTGAAGTATGACCTTGTTTCATACAATAAAAACATGATTTAGATGTATCTTTTGAATATGATGCATTTCTAACAATAGATGATTTAGTTCCTTTTTCCATCCATACTCTTCTCTTTTTAATTTTAGGCTTTTTCAAAGAAACTTGATGATTTACACTATTTTGAGTTACAACAACTTTATCCTTATTATTATTACTCAATTCCTTTTCGGCTTTATCAAGCAAATGATTAAGTATATCTATGTCATACTCATACTCTTTACAAGATGCACATACTATATTCTTATCATCATTCTCATCTATGCATACAATTTTCGTTTCTAAGGTTTCCTTTTCCTCTAAACATGCAATTTTCGTTTTTAAGGACTCTACCTCCTTTTCGGATCTACTTAAACTCTTTTTCACAGCTTTGTATTCATTTTTCAAGTCCTTAAAGGCACTAAATAATTCATTATATGCATTTTGAAGTTCATCAAAATTATTTTCATCATCACTTGAAGATGAGTCGGAATCACTTACCTCAAAGTCGGAAGATATATTGTCATTTTCCATTAAGCAAATATTGGCTTCAATTTACGAGTCACTTGATTCCGAACTTGAATCACTATTGTCCCAAGCGATGTAGGCTTTCTTCTTGTAGAACTTTTTGCATTTGTTTTCTTCATTTTTCTTGTTTGAACATTCGGTCTTCATATGTCCTATTTCACCACAACCATAGCATTTGATATTTACAGAAGTATTTTCTCTTACCTTTCCTTTACCTTTGAATGGATGTCTTCCTTTGGCTTTCATGAATTTTATGAACTTCTTAATCATGAGACTCAATTCTTCTTCTTCATTCTCCGAGTCTTCTTCTTCCTTTTTACTCTTACCTTTGGAAATTTCAGTTTTGAAGGCTAAGTTCCTCTTTTGATGTTGTCCTTCCTCATCGATTAGCCTTCCAAGCTCAAGCTCATGTTCTCTTAACTTTCCAAAGAGCGCCGCCATAGACATTGTGGCAGGGTTTTGTGACTCCGAGATGGCCGTCACCTTAGGTTGCCATTTCTTATCCAAAGATTTCAATATTTTCACATTTATTTCATCAACGTCAAAAATTTTACCTAACCCGGTGAGATGGTTCACAATGTGGGTGAAACGGTTTTGAACGTCAAATATCGTTTCGCCTTGTTGCATTCGGAACATCTCACATTCTTGGATTAGAGAATTTTTTCGTGCTCTCTTAACATCGTCAGTACCTTCGTGGGTCACTCTTAGCATTTCCCACATCTCTTGAGCACTTTTACAAACAGAGATCTTATAAAACTCGTCAAGGGTTAAAGCAGATGAAATAATATTTCTAGCCCTAACGTCAAATTCAGCTTTTCTATTTTCCTCTTTTGTCCATCTAGAAAATGGTTTAGGAACGTCTACTCCGTTCTCAGTAACTTTAGGAATATAGGGACCGTTTAAAATAGCGTCCCAAACGCCTCTATCAACAGACTCTAAAAAGATTTGCATTCTAACTTTTCAAAATGGATAATTTTGACCCGTAAAAAGTGGGGGTCTGTTGATAGACGCACCTTCAGCAAACGTTTGATTTTTTCTGGCCATTTTCGAAAAATTTGAATGACTATCAAAGCAAGCTCTGATACCACTTGTTAGAATCGCGCAGCGGAATGTTTGCATGAACGGACAAAATCTAAGAGGGGGGGTGAATTGGTTTCTTAACAAAAATTAGGTTTTAAAAATTTTCCCCAAATTTTACAGATTAAAATATTATGTAAACGTAAATAAGAAAATGATAGAGTCTTACATAGGAGATTTATACTAGTTCGGATCAAAAGACCCTACGTCCAGTTGTTAATCACTCAAACAGAGGATTAACGTTGTTACTATTATCAAAGTTATACAAGCATATTACAAATGAAAAAGATAAAGTAACGAAAACACCTCTCTTGAGTCCCACAAGAGATGAAGAACAACTTTCCCTAGAGACGACACAACACACAATCCACTAAGAACTCCACTTAGTGATTCTTATCGCTTCTAGCCCACACCAGGTTCCAAAAGCCTCTTTTTCCTCCAACAAACAGTTCTCTGGCAATCACAACTCTCAACTTTTGTTTGAAAAAGGTTTTTCTTTTTTTCTGAGAGCCATAGAGAGCCTTAAGTAGATGAATTAGGGTTTTGGAATTGGGGATTTTCGGAACTTGGTGTATTGGGAATAGGGTTTTCGAAAATAAGTTTAATTTGAAGTTCAAAATCCAAATCTGACTGAAATAATCGATTAAATGAAGTGTTAATCGATTATTACAGAGCCCAAATCAACAGAACCCCATAACGCACTAGTTTAATCGATTATCTGCCCTGTTAATCGATTAACAGGCCTGTTAATTGATTAACAGGTGTGTTAATCGATTATTATAGTGAGCTGATACAAAAAATGGTTTTTCTCACTGTAATAATCGATTATCTGATGTTTTAATCGATTAAACCCGAGACTTTTTGATAAATATTAGTTTTTGAAGCTTCTAAGGAGTAGACTATGTACCGGCTATCTTAGACTCTAATATTACAGACTCAAACTCATCAAAACAGAGTTATTACACAATAATACAAGTCTTCAACTCTCTAAGTTATTTGTTCTTGAATCATCATCAAAATCAACAAGCTTCATGTCCATGTAAGTTCAACATCAAGTCCTTGTATGTTTAACATTTGGCTCTGGAATAATCGATTAACACTCAAGATAATCGATTATTTCAGTCAGATATGTGTTTTGAATTTCAAAATTGGACCAAGTTTCGAAAACCCTATTCCCAATTCATCTGGTTTCGAAAATCCCCAATTCCCAAACCCTAACATCTCTACTTAAGGTTCTCTAAGGCTCTCTGCAAATTGAACAACCTTTTTCAAACAAAAGTTGAGAGTTCTGACTGCCAGAGAACTGTTTGTTAGAGGAAAAAAGGGCTTTTGGAACCTAGTGTGGGCTAGAAGCGATAAGAATCACTAAGTGGGTTTTCTTGGTGGATTGTGTGTTGTGCCGTCTCTAGGGAAAGTTGTTCTTCATCCTTTGTGGGACTCAAAGGAGGTGTTCATCTCTTGTGTGACTCAAGAGAGGTGTATTCTTTACCTTATTTTCTTATTTGTAATTTGATTGTATAACTGTGACTATAGTGACAACGTTAATCCTCTGTTTGAGTGATTAGCAACTGGATGTAGGGTCTTTTGATCCGAACCAGTATAAATCATCTGTGTAAGACTCTATTCTTGCTCTATTTACATTACACAATAATTTAATCGGTGAAATTTTTATGAAAATTTTTACAACCCTAATTTTTGTTAAGAAACCAATTCACCCCCCCTCCTCTTGGATTTTGTCCGGAAACGCAAATATTCCGCTGCGTGATTCTAACAAGTGGTATCAGAGCTTGCTTTGATAGTCATTCAAATTTTCAAAAATGGCCGAACAAATTAAAATGTTTGCCGATGGTGCTTCTATCAATAGACCCCCACTTTTTGCGGGGCAAAATTATCCTTTCTGGAAAGTTAGAATGCAAATATTTTTAGAGTCTGTTGATAGAGGTGTTTAGGACGCAATTTTAAATGGTCCCTTTATTCCTAAAGTTGCTGAAAATGGAATAGATTTTCCAAAACCATTTTCTAGATGGATGGCGGAGGAAAATAGAAAAGCCCAATATGATGTTAGGGCTAGAAATATAATTTCATCTGCGTTAAACCTTGATGAGTTTTACAGGATCTCCGTTTGTAAAAGTGCTCAAGAGATGTGGGAAATGTTAAGAGTGACCCACGAAGGTACCGATGACGTTAAGAGAACACGGAAAATTCATTGATCCAAGAATATGAGATGTTTTGGATGCAACAAGGAGAAACAATCTTTGACGCTCAAAAGCGTTTCACGCACATAGTGAATCATCTCACTGGATTAGGTAAAAATTTTGATGATGATGAATTAAATGTAAAAATCTTGAAATCTTTGGATAGGAAATGGCAACCTAAGGTAACGACTATCACAGAGTCATAAAATCTAGCAAAAATGTCTATGGAGGCGCTCTTTGGTAAGTTGAGAGAGCACGAACCTGAACTCGGAAGGCTAAATGATGAAGAAGGTCAACACCAAAAGAGGAACTTAGCCTTCAAAAATGAAATTTCCAAGAGTAAGAACAAGAAGGTAGAAGAAGACTCTGATAATGAAGAAGAAGAACAATTGAGTATTATGATAAAGAAATTTACCAAGTTTATGAAAGCCAAAGGAAAGCAACCCTTCAAAGGTAAGGGAAAGGTAAGAGAAATTACTTCTTTAAATATCAAATGTTATGGTTGTGGTGAAACAGGACATGTAAAAACTGAATGTCCAAACAAGAAGAATGAAGATAACAAAGGCAAGAAATTCTTCAAGAAGAAAGCTTACATCGCTTGGGACGATAGTGATTCAAGTTCGGAGTCAAGTGATTCAGAAATAGAAGCTAACATTTTCTTGATGGAAAAAGATAATATATCTTCCGACTTTGAGGTTAGTGATTCCGACTCTTCCTCAAGTGATGATGAAAATAACTTTGATGAATTACAAAATCCATATGAAGAATTGTTTAATGCTTTTAAGGACTTGAAAAATGAATACAAATCTGTGAAAAAGTGTTTGAACAAATCCGAAAAAGAGGTGGAGTCCTTAAAAACGAAAATTGTATGTTTAGAGGAAAAGGAAACATTAAAAACGAAAATTGTATGTTTAGAGGAAAAGGAAACATTAAAAACGGAAATTGTATGTTTAGAAGAAAAAGATAATAAGAATATAGCATGTGCATCATGTAAAGAGTATGAATATGATATTGATATACTTAGCTATTTGCTTGATAAAGCTAAGAAGGAAATAAGTGATAGTTATAAGGATAAAGATATTATTCAAAAAAGAGAAAATTGTCATGTTCCATTGAAAAAGCCTAAAATGAAAAATAGAAGAGTATGGGTTGAAAAAGGAACTAAAACGTCAATAGTTAGAAATGTATCAAATTCTAAAATTACATCTAATGCATGTTTTTATTGTATGAAACATGGTCATACCTCAAATAGATGTAAAATTAAGCATTTTGGTGTTCCTAAAGGAAAATATGTTTGGGTTCCTATAGTTAAATGATTTATTTGTCTCTAACCCCAAGGACCCAAAAGTTATTGGGACCTAAGATTACTATGTTCTTGTTTTGTAGGAAACTTTCAAATCCAAGAAGTCTATGTGGTATCTAGATAGTGGATGCTCAAAACATATGACCGGAGACAAAACGAAATTTGTAAGTTTCAAAGCTAAAGAATAAGGATATGTAACCTATGGGGACAAACAAAGGAAAGATACTTGGAATTGGAAATATTGGTGGTGCAAACACTTTGGAGATAAAAGATGTGCTTCTTGTTGATGGGCTTAAGCATAATCTCATAAGTATAAGTCAACTTTGTGATAAAGGATTCAAGGTAATCTTTGAAAGTAAGTTTTGTACCATACATTTAGTGAATTCCGAAAATGTAGCATTGAAAGGCATTAGGCATAATAATATATATTTGATTGATTTGGATTGTATACATGATACTAGTATAACATGCTTAGTTGCTTAGGAAGAAAACCCATGGTTATGACATAAGAGA
Organism: Sphenostylis stenocarpa; assembly: GCA_963425845.1. Lineage (NCBI taxonomy): Eukaryota > Viridiplantae > Streptophyta > Magnoliopsida > Fabales > Fabaceae > Sphenostylis > Sphenostylis stenocarpa. Next base: position 41,144,353 of record OY731403.1, read on the forward strand.
GCGGCTCATATAAATATGCATCAATTAAACAAATTAATAGCAAAGGACTTACTTTTTGGTTTGCCTAAGTTAAAATTTGAAAAAGATAGATTATGTGATGCATGTCAAAAAGGTAAACAAGTAAAATCATTATTTAAATCTAAGAATGTTATTTCCACATCATAACCTTTAGAACTTTTACACTTAGATTTATTTGGTCCATCTAGGATAAAAAGTTTTGGTGGAAATTATTATGCTCTTGTAATTGTTGATGATTTTTCTAGATATACTTGGACATTTTTCTTAACATTAAAAAGTGAAGCTTTTAAGGTCTTTAGGAAGTTTGCAAAGAAAATTCAAAATGAGAAAGACTTAAGAATTAAGTGAAAGTAATGAAGATCTTATTGAATCATTTGATTAAACCAAGATCTTGTTGATTTGATGAAGTCAAAATGAAGTCAAAGGCTATTCTGTTGCAGTCAAAGGTTACTTGGTCAAAAGGGTAGCGTGATTAGTGAGTCTACATCTATACATAGGTATAATCATTCATATCTCTCTGCTGCATGAGGTTTCATCATTTAAAAGCTTTTGCAAATGCCTCTAAAACGTGTTTAAATTGTTAAAAACAAAGTAATTTGTTAAATGGCTTTTAAGTAAACTGTTTTAACTGATATTATATGAGCTTTATCAGTTAAATGTTCTTAACACTTTTGTAATAGGTTTTTCACTGATAGGTTTTCGAAATAATCAATTAAAACCTTTTAAAACATACACTTGCAATCTGTTTTAATTTATATATCTTCGAATTAATCGATTGTTTTCATTAAAAGAGTTTTTGAAAACCTTCTGCAAGTATTTTAACTGATGTAGAATCGAAATAATCGATTAAAATGACTTAAGATGTTTTGAAAAGTGTTCTGGCAAAATTTTAATCGATACAAACTTGAAATAATCGATTAAAATAACTTGAAGTGTTTTGAAAGATGTTCTGTCACTATTTTAATCGATGCAAATGCGAAATAATCGATTAAACACAACTAAGAGATTTTTTCCGTGTGTTTTAATCGATTAAAACAAGTCTCGTTATCAGTTAAAATGACTTAGGAAGTTTTATGAAACTTTTTGGCAGAATTCTAATCGATTAAAATGCAAAATAATCGATTAAAAAATTAAGAGATTTTTTCCAAAGTTTTTTAATCGATTAAAACATATTGTTATCAGTTAAAATCACTTAGAAAGTTTTATGAAAACATTTTGCAGTATTTTAATCGATTAAAAGGCGAAATAATTGATTAAAACAATTTAAAGGATTTTTTTACAAAGTGTTTTAATTGATATAAACGTTGTCGTATCAGTTAAAATAAATCTGAAAAATGATCAAGAACATTTTAACAGATTAAAAGAAGTTTTAACAGATTAATTCAAGACTTTTAACAAATTAAAATATTGTTTTAACAGATTAATTAAACTAGCAGTTTGAAAAATCTTCTATATAAATAGGATTACTTGAGTCTTTTAAAATACACCTTTTGAGCAATCAATCAAGCAATCATAAGTGCTACTTTCAAGAAAGAATCACGCAAGTTTTGTGAAGTTTTTCGAAGTTCTTTCTTGAGGCAAATTTTGCATTCTTTTAGTGAAGAAACTCATTCTGCAGAGCTGCATAAACCGGGTTTGAGTGTACTAGTTTCTTCTCTTTGTTTCTTTACTTTTCTTTACTGTATTGTGGGTGTCTGGAAGTGTGGGCACTGGTTTCTGTGGCTGGAATTTGGCTGCAGGGTTGTTCAAGAACTGGAAGTTGGTTCTTGGTGAAAGTGGAGGTGCAAGGACTGGAATTTTGGTTCTTGTGTTAGATTGGGTGTGTGATTAGAATTGTAATCTGTAAAACATTCAATCTAGTGGAACTCAGATGGAATTTGGCTGGGAACTAGACGTAGCCCTGGGATTGGGTGAACCAGTATAAATCTTGGTTGTATCTTTCTAAACCTTTCTCTCTTTAATTTTGTTGCTATCTTTATTTTGATTGTTTGCTTTGTTTGATTTAAGAATTGGTCATAACTCTTAATCTTTGAAATAGATAATCTGTAAATTGAAAAAATGTTTCAAAGATCAATTCACCCCCCCTCATGATCTCAGCCTACTTTTCTAACATTAAGGTGTTAAGAAGTGACCATGGTGGAGAGTTTCAAAACGAATGGTTTGAAAATTATTGTGAGGAAAATGGAATTTTGCATAATTTTTCTGCACCTAGGACTCCCCAACAAAATAGTGTAGTAGAAAGGAAAAATAGGTCACTAGAGGAACTTGCTATAACAATGCTAAATGAATCAAATGTTTCTAAATATTTTTGGGCTGATGCTGTAAGTACTGCATGCTATGTATTGAATAGAATTCTTATAAGGCCAATCATAAAATTAACTCCTTATGAACTGTTGAATGGTATAAAGCCTAATGTTGCTCATTTGAAAATATTTGGATGTAAATGCTTTGTATTGAATAATGGAAAAGAGAACTTAGGAAAGTTTGACTCAAAAGCCGATGAGGGCATTTTCATAGGTTATGCACTAACTAGCAAAACATATAGAGTGTTTAATAGAAGAACTTTAAATGTTGAAGAATCTGTACATGTCACCTTTGATGAAATTGTAGACCTTGAGGGAAATCCTCTTGAGTCAAATAAAGAACTTGCAGGTGATGATGAGTACATAATAGAGGCTCTTGAAGAATTGTATTTGAATGAGAATGAGCCTTCTCAATCAACTGAATTAGCAAAAGAATGGCAATCTCCAAGAGGACTTTCAATGGACAATATAATTGGTGATATCTCAAAAGGGGTAAGAACTGGAAATATGACCAATTTCTGTATGTCTGTAGCTTTTGTTTCACAGATAGAACCCAAAAGTGTTGAAGAAGCTCTTAAAGATGACCAATGGTGCATAGCAATGCAAGAAGAACTTAATCAATTTGAAAGGAATCAAGTCTGGGAATTAATTCCAAGAGAAGAATCACATCAAGTAATTGGAACTAAATGGGTATTTAGAAACAAACTTGATGAAGATGGAAATATAACAAAGAATAAAGCCAGAGTTGTTGCCAAAGGTTACTATCAAGAGGAAGGTATTGATTATGATGAAACTTATGCTCTTGTTGCCAGGTTAGAGGTTATACGCCTACTTCTTGCTTATGCCTCATTGATGAAATTTAAATTATATCAAATGGATGTTAAAAGTTCATTTTTGAATGGGTTTATCAAAGAAGAAGTATATGTGGAGCAACCCCCTGGATTTGAAGATTTTAAATATCCCAATCATATTTTTAAATTGAAGAAATCATTATATGGCTTGAAACAAGCTCCTAGGTCTTGGTATGAAAGATTAAGTAGTTTTCTAACTTCAAATGATTTTTCTAGAGGAAAAATTGATTCCACTTTGTTTATTAAGAAAGTAAAAGAACATATCTTATTAGTTCAAGTATATGTTGATGATATCATTTTTGGATCAACTGATAATTCCTTGTGTGTAGAATTTGCTAAGATAATGCAGGGTGAATTTGAAATGTCAATGATGGGAGAATTAACATTCTTCCTTGGACTTCAAATTAAACAACTCAAAGATGGCATTTTTGTCTCTCAAACCAAATACTGCAAAGAGATTCTCAAGAAATTTGGAATGGACACTTCAAAGGAAGCTAACACACCCATGGGAACTTCATGCTATTTAGACAAGGATGAATCGGGTTTGGAAATTAATCAATCTATGTATAGAGGTATGATAGGTTCAATGTTATACTTAATTGCAAGTAGACCTGATATTATGCATTTTTTTTGTGTGTGCTAGATTTCAAGCTTGTCCAAAAGAATCTCATTTAACTATAGTAAAAATAATTTTAAAATATTTAAAAGGAACTACAGGTTTTGGTTTATGGTATCCATCTGAAGCTTCTCCTAGTTTAATAGGTTATTTTGATGCTGATTATGGTGGATGTAAAATAGATAGAAAGAGTACTAGTGGAACATGTCATTTGTTAGGATCTTCATTAGTGTCTTGGCATTCTAAGAAACAAGCATGTGTTGCTTTATCCACTACTGAAGCTGAATATATTGCAGCTGGTAATTGCTGTGCTCAGATTTTGTGAATGAAACAACAATTAGAAGACTATAGTATCTTTCTAAGTGATATTCCTTTGATGTGTGATAATACAAGTGCAATCAATCTTACTAAGAATCCATTAATGCACTCTAGAACTAAGCATATAGAGATTAGACATTATTTCTTAAGAGATCATATTAGCAAAGGAAACTGTAAAATTGAATATGTTAATACAAAGCATCAATTAGCAAATATTTTTACTAAACCTCTTCCCAAGGATAGATTCTATGATCTTAGAAGAGACTTAGGAATATTAGAAATAGCTTAAATTCTACTTAAATAAATAGTTTTTGCATGATTGTAATATTATAATCGATTATGTAAGGTATTAATAGATTATCATGTGTCTAAACCTTAAAAATTTGATGATCTCTTTGGAATAATCGATTATTGAAGCAATAATCGATTATCTGCACCTAAATGTTCAAAACCTGAAGTTTCTCTCTGGAATAATCGATTATTTCAAGAAATAATCGATTAACTACTGATTTAATCGATTAATAGCGTCAGTTAATCGATTATTTGGTTCTATTGTTGGTTTAATCGATTAACTGAAGCTTTAATCGATTAAACTAGGACATTTTCGTTTTCTAGCCGTTTCAAACGGCTCTTTTGGCACTCCTTCACCCAAATATGACCGTTTATGACCATTATACATGTTTTCTATATATAGGAAGCCTTCATTTCACTTCTCCACACCTCAAATTCTTGAATCCAAGCATTCTAGCATCATTCAAGCCTTCTTGCTTTCTCCTAACCTCACTTGCCTTCAAAACTCTCTTGTTTTTCTTCTAATCCTAATGGCTTCCTCTTCTCGTGCCAAGATTCCCACAAGAAGAAGATCTGCTCCTGCCTCTCATACCCGTCCAAATTCTGTTGAAGGATGGATCTCAGATGATGAGGGTAGACAAGAATTTCTCACCTTCTGGAAGGAAAGGGGTATCATTACTCCAAAATTCATTATTGGTGATCAATTCATCAATAGGAGATTTAATTTTCCGAATCTTCTTGAAATTCAAGGTGTTCTCCCATTTATCCAAATGCAAGGTACTTACTATCATGATTTCGTTAGGGTATTCTATTTTCGTTTTAAATTTAGAGATCAAGTAGCCACTTCTCGTGTCAAGGGTGTAACTATCATTCTTGATGACAATATATGGGAAAATGTTACCCATTTTAATGTAAGAGATGATGCTATTAATATTTTTGCGGAGTTAGACAATTTTGACAGAATTATGGCTTACCGTTCTTTTCTCCGCAACCCCTCCATGGAGATTGGGCGTCTTCTTCTGGACGGCCCATTAAAGAAGGAGGAACGCTTGCTACTGCATCTACTTGTCTGGATTTTATGTCCCCGGGCAACCAACCATGTCCAATGCTCATCCATAGATCTTCGCATTATTCATGCAATCATGAATAATGAGCCAATCGATTGGGGCAGCCTTGTCACCATGACCATGCTGAAAGCTAAGCGTCATCCTACTTTTACAATTCCTTATGATCTTCTTATCTCTCGCATTTTAGAGTACAAAGGAGTGAATGTTGAAGGAGAGCAAACGGTAAGAACAACACATTCAAACCGAATGCTTGATAGCACACTAACTCAACTTCAAATGGTGCGTGTCAATAACATTTATGTTCACAAAGACGACGTTCTCAACATGGCTGAAAATGCTGAAGATTCTGATGAAGAGATGCCTCCTGCTGCTGAGTTTCCCTCTAAACATATTCATAATGCTGGAACATCTTCTGCCCCTCCTACATCCCGCCAATCAATGGAAGATATGCTCTTTGATATGAATCAAAGAATGCAAGAATTCTTCACAATCTCTCAAGAACGGCATGAGGAAATCATTCGCCGTATCTCAGATATAGATGATAGGGTTTGTAATTTAGAGGATAGGTTTGACGCTCAATTCAATAGCGATGCAAGTGAAGAGTTTTAAACTCTTCCACATATCTCTTTGTTTGTAATAACTCTAATTAATGAATTAAAATTTGTATTTTTGCTTTGTTTGAGGGGGAGTTATTTTCTAAATTATGCATTTATTGAGGGGGAGCTTTCATTTGTTTTTTGATCATATTCAAAATAGGGGGAGAAATTATTTAAAGCCTAAATGTTTTCTTATGGTTATTAAATTTCAATATTATCTGGTATGTTTAATGTTTTTGTTAGATGTGACAGACAAAACAGGTTATCATAAAGGGCTTTAAAGGAAATTTTGATCATCATAAAAAAAGGGGAGATTGTTGAAACATACAAGGATATGAATGTTGAACATATATGAATATGAAGCCTGTTGATTTTGATGATGATTCAAGAACAAAGGACTTAAAGATTTGAAGACTTGTAATATTATGTAATAACTCTATTTTTATGATTTTAAGTCTGTAATATTAGAGTCCAAGATAGCTAGCACATAGTCTACTCTTTAAAGGTTCTAAAAACTCAATTTTATCAAAAACATACTGGATTAATCGATTAAATGGCAGGATAATCGATTATTACAGAGAGAAAAACCATTTTCAACATCTTCTCTCTGGAATAATCGATTAAAGCTTATGTTAATCAATTAAACTGAATGGTTTTGGGTTCCAGGTGAATTTGGCTCTGGAATAATCGATTAACACTCAAGATAATCGATTATTTCAGTCAGATATGTGTTTTTAATTTCAAAATTGGACCAAGTTTCGAAAACCCTATTCCCAATTCATCTGGTTTCGAAAATCCCCAATTCCCAAACCTTAATCTCTCTACTTAAGGTTCTCTAAGGCTCTCTGCAAATTGAACAACCTTTTTCAAACAAAAGTTGAGAGTTGTGACTGCCAGAGAACTGTTTGTTGGAGGAAAAAGGGGCTTTTGGAACCTAGTGTGGGCTAGAAGCGATAAGAATCACTAAGTGGGTTTTCTTGGTGGATTGTGTGTTGTGCCATCTCTAGGTAAAACTGTTCTTCATCCTTTGTGGGACTCAAAGGAGGTGTTCATCTCTTGTGTGACTCAAGAGAGGTGTATTCTTTACCTTATTTTCTTATTTGTAATTTGATTGTATAACTGTGATTCTAGTGACAGCGTTAATCCTCTGTTTGAGTGATTAGCAACTGGACGTAGGGTCTTTTGATCCGAACCAGTATAAATCATCTGTGTAAGACTCTATCCTTGCTCTATTTACTTTACACAGCAATTTAATCGGTGAAATTTGGGAAAAATTTTAAAACCCTAATTTTTGTTAAGAAACCAATTCACCCCCCGCTCTTGATTTTTGTCCGGAAACGCAAACATTCCGCTGCGCGATTCTAACATTTTTCTCTTTCAATAATTTTCTCTCTCTCTACATTTTCACTCTTATTTTGTTCTTCCTTTTTTTTCACACTCATTTTTCTCCTCTTTATCTTCTTTCTTTTTTAAGTCTTCTTCCTCCACAACCAGGTTGTCACCAATCCTTTGGCCTATAACCTTACCACTTCTAGTAGTAATTGATTTACAATGCTCCTTGGGGTTAGTTTGGTTATTGGCTAAAAACTGTCATCCTTGTTGCTCAGATAGCTATTTAGAAAATTGGCCCATCTGGGTTTCTAAATTTCTTATTGAAGCCTTTGTATTTCTCTAATTACACAAGGAAGCTTGCATGAATTTTTCCAAAGTGTCTTCCAATTTGGCTGTTCTCGCATGTACTGGAGGATATTGTTGTTGTTGTTGTTGAAATGAGGATTGCTGAAATGATTGTTGTTGATATGGAGGTTGTCTATTAGATGGGTCAGCACCTTGTTTCCACCCAAAATTTTGAATCTGATTCTGATTCGGACTTTGATTCTGATTCCCTCTCCATCCTTGTGTAGAATTGTTCGGATAGTTATTGGAATTAGAGAATTTACTTTGTATTCCTTGACCACTACCACTTTGAGCACCCATATAATGAGCTTCTTCTTGTGGTTTGCTTTGGTAAGAGCAATATCCATTTGGATGATCACCTCCACAAAAATCACAACTCATCTATTGGTTAGGAGTGGATTGTATTGCATGTAATTGTTGAGGTAGTTTCACCATTTGCTGGGTCAATGCTTCAATCTTTTGAGTTATAATTTTATTCTGGGCTAAGAGAGCATCTGAGGTGTTAAGATTAAGTACTCCATTCCTCTAAACCGGATGTCTATCATGTTGAGCTTTTTAGTCTGTAGAAGCTAGTGCATCAATAATTCTTGTGGCATATTCCACGTCTACATCCATCATGGTTCCTCCTGTTGCAGCATCTAATAGCATCTTTATATCAAGTCACAGGCCAGTACAAAAAATATTCAACTGAGCAATATCTTCAAATCCATGATTTGGGAATCTCCTCTACAATGATTTAAATCTCTCCCATGCTTCACAAAAGGGTTCATGCACTCCTTGTCTGAAAGTAGAAATGTCAGACTTTGCTTTGATGTAGTGCGATGGTGGGAAAAATCTGTTCAGGAACTTATCTTCTACATTACTCAAGGTAGTCAAACTCTAATTAGGATGTGCTTTCGGCCACTCCTTTGCCCTGCCAGCCAATGAAAAAGGAAATAATCTCAACTATGCAGATTTAATATCTGCTTCTCTAAATCCCATGGTATCAATCTACTCATAAAAAGTAGACAAGTGAATGTAGGGATCCTCATGATCCATTCCAGTGATATGATGAACACTAATCAAGCTTAAGAAGGCTGGCTTCATCTCCAATGTTTGGTTGGCTGGTATTGCAATGCTAAAGAAGTGTCTCGGACCTTGTTGCATAGCATAGTCTCTGAGTGTTCATCTTGGTGGATTTGGATTTGGATTTGCTCCTTCCTCCACCATGTCTTCTATGATTGGATCTAGTAAGTTGAGTGTAGGAGAATAGTTAAAAAATTCTCCTCTTGCTTGTTCTTAAGTTTCTCTTCTTCTTCTGCCACGGTTCCTTCGAGCAGTCTTTCAATTTCAGGATTGAACTCTAACTAATTTGTTGATACCTATCCTCTTAAGAGCATAAATCAAATAGAAACTCAAGCAAGAATTAGCATAGAAAAAGAAAAACAAACAAAATAAAAGGAAATAATTAAAATCAAAATATTCACAATACTCAATAAGCTAGACACAAATTTTCCAAGATACGTCGTTCCCCGGCAATAGCGCCAGAAATAATTGTTGAATATTTATTTGGCAAGCGTACCAAAATTATCAATCATAGTATAATATTTCGATTAAATAAAATTCAATCCCACGAGGAATGGTTTCAATGGAAATTCCAAATCATATGCTTACTAAGTATATTGAAACAAAATTGGGTTTTCACAAAGATTTGGATTGAAATTAAATGGTAAAGAACGATAAACGATATTTAGAAATGATCAAATTAAATAACTTAGGATTGATTTCCTTCATTTTCCCTCTTTTGAATAATGGCTAGGTCCAATTAAGAACATCAATTAACCTAACAATGTTGATGCCACCTACTCAAATCATTCACTTTGATTCCTCGCATGTGAAATTCATAAGAAGACCTGATAAATGTCGATTCCTCACACAGTTAAAAGTTTTTTCAGCATTAGGTTTAAGGTGTTAAGCACTTGATACATTCATTTCATTCCTGGCAATTAACGTAGTAAATATTTTTACCTAATCTAGGGTTTCAAGATATATTTTCCAATCATATCCCAAACATCAAGAATAAATCATTCCAAAGCACAAAAGATAAGAATAACAAGATCAAAACATAGATTAATATCTCAAAATATCACCATGATACGAAAGAGTTCCAAGGAAGTGCACCCAATCCTAAGAGAATGAAGTTAGCCACTCATGGTGGCCATTACAATGCTCTAAATGAAGAAGAATTAAAGAATCCTTGAAGAACAAAACAAAAGTTGCGCCTCTTCTCTAAAAAGCCTCAAATTACATCTCAAAACGCGTCTTATCTTTTTATAAGAAAATTTGGGTTGGGCCTCACATCATTCATTCGCTCAAGCGTTCTTCTTTCTTTCAATTTTTCTTCAATTACTTCACAATTATGATCTTTGCTCTTGTATCCAGGTATTATGCAAATTCATCCTACATTAGGAGAAAAATAGATTAGAATCACTATAATTTAAGTGGTTATATAACAATTAAGAGCATAATTACATCAACTTTTACCACTTAACATTAATACGAGTGTATATCAATTAAAATAGTTCCAGTGAATGTTTTAAATAGTTTTAATCCATTATTTTGAAAATATATCAGTTAAAATTCTGTTATGAATGTTCCTAGCCCATTTTAATCGATTAACCTTATATAGTATCAGTTAAAACTATTTCTTAAGAATAGTTTAATCGATTAGATTGATTTTTAATAGATTAAAAAAAATTTAGAGAGATTTTCAAATTCTTTTAAATGATCAAACCTCATGCAGTAGAGAGATATGAATGAATACCTATTAATATTGATGATGACTCACTAAATACTCTAACCTTAAACCCAAGTAGCCTTTGACTTCATCAAATCAACAAGATCTTCATTCTATCATAAAGTTCAATAAGATCTTCATCACTTTCAAGATCAAACACTCCTTTCCTCTGAACTGGGTGTCTATCATGTTGGGTCTGCTGGTCTGTAGAGGCTAGTGCATCAATAATTCTTATGGCATGTTCAGCATCCACAAACATCATGGTTCCTCCTACTGCAACATCTAACAACATCTTTGTATCAGGTCTCAGGCCAGTGCAGAAAATGTTCAATTGGGCAATGTCCTCAAATCCATGATTTGGACACCTCCTCAACAGTGATTTAAATCTCTCCCATGCTTCACGAAAAGGTTCATCTGCTCCTTGTTTGAAAATAGAAATGTCGGATTTTGCCTTGATATAACGGGATGGTGGAAAAAATCTGTTCAAAAACTTCTCTTCTACATTACCCCAAGTGGTCAAACTCTGATTAGGGTGTGCTTTCAACCATTCATTTGCTCTGCCAGCTAATGAAAAAGGAAACAATCTCAAGTATGCAGATTCAATATCTCCTTCTTTAAATCCCACGGTGTCCATCAACTCATAAAAAGTTGACAAATGAATATAGGGATCTTCATGATCCATTCCAGTAAATTGATGAGCAATAATTAGGCTTAAGAATGTTGGTTTCATCTCCAAAGATTGGTTGATTGGTATTACAATGCTGGAAAAATGTCTTGGACCTTGACCTTGTTGCATAGCATAATCTCCAAGTGTCCTTCTAAGTGGATTTGGATTCGGATTCGCTCTTTCACCCTCCATGTCTTCTATTATTGGTTCTTGTAAGTTGAGTGTGGGAGAAGAGTTGACTTATTCTCCTGTTGTTTGTTCTTGAGTTTCCCTTCTTTTTCTACCACGATTCCTCCGAACGACTTTTTCAATCTCAGGATCAAATTCAAACTGATCTATAGATACATGTCCTCTTAAAAGCATAAATCAAAGAGCAACTCAAACAAGAATTAGCACAGGACAACAATAAAAAAAAACAAATAATAAGCTAGGCAAAGACTTTCCAAGGAACATCGTTCCCTGGCAATGGCGCCAGAAATACTTGTTGAATAATTGGTACGCGCACCAATATTATCAATCACAGTATAGTATTTCAATTAAATAAAAGTCGATCCCTCGAGAAACGGTTTCACTGGAAATTCCAAATTGTAGGCTTACTAAGTGGATTAAAACAAAACTGGTTTTTCATAAAGGTGTAGGTTGAAAATAAATGTTAAAGAACTGTAAAATGTTTTTATAAAACATCAAATAAAAGAACTTAGTGAAAGTGATCCTAGCAAAGATCTCATTGATTTGATGAAGTCAAAGATAAAGTCAAGGGTCAACTCTGCAGCAGTCAAACAAGTCACTCAGAACAAAGGAGCTGAAGACTTAGTGTGTCTAAACAGAAAGCTTAGGTAAAACCACTTTACCTTTTCCACTTGCATGGAGCTCCTTCATTCATTTTGCAAAATGCCTCAAAAATAGTTTTAAACAAATAAAAAACAAAAGCATTTTGGCAAAGAATTTTCTTAAACAAGTTATTAACTGATAAAGGTTTGAAAGAATCAATTTAAAACACTTAGAATGTTTTAAAAAGTGTTTTTACAATATTTTAATCGATACAAACTTCTTTTAATCGATTAAAACTCTTTATGACCGATTAGAATTCGAATGTAATAGGTCAGAATGCAATATAATCGATCAGATCTTAAATATGAGCGATTAGAATTATTTTAATCGATTAAAACACGTTTCAATCGATTAAAATCACTTTGGATGTCAGTGATGATCGATCAGAATGAGATTATGACCGATCAGAGTTGGTTATGATCGATCAGAATTGAATTATGACCGATCAGACTTATTTCAATCGATTAAAACGCATTTCAATCGATTAGAATAACTTAGAAAATCTTTTCAATCGATTAAAACGAACTTTCAATCGATTAAAATGACTTGAAAATATATGTGCAGATTTTCAATCGATTGAAACGACTTTATATCAGTTAAAATAACTTGGAAAGTTTTATAAGAAGGTTTTTAAACAAATCAATCGATTAATACGTGATTCAATCGATTGTTTTATACTTAGAAAATGTTTGTAAAACGTTTTAACTGATAAAAACGTGGTCGTATCAACTAAAACATTTTCTGTTAAAGATCATGAACGCATTAATGGGTTGAAAGGACTTTTAACAGATTGTAACGGCTATTTCAACAGATTAAAACAAACTTTCAACAGATTAATTAATGCAGCAGATTTGAAAATACTCTTTTATAAACAGATTTGCTTGAAACTTTGAGATGGAGATCACATATCAGTTTTTACACAATTCAAGCAATCAATACAAACAACTATTAGCATTTTTCAAGAAAGATACACAACTGTTTTTGTGAACTTCTTTTAAAATCTTTCTTGAGGCACTTTGCATTTCTTTGAAGAAGATACTGACTGTGGATTGGTGTAATCCGGTTTGAGCTTTCTTTGTTTCTTCTTTTAAATTTCTATTCATTCATTTGTACTTGTTTTGTACACTGGAATTTGGGTACAAGTTTTCTGCAGTTGTTGTAGAAAGTTGCCAAGAACTGGAATTTGGTTCTTGGTGGAAAGGTTAAAGCAAGAGCTGGAATTTGGTTCTTGTGTGTGGTGCCTGGAATTTGGGCACTTGGTTTCTCTGCTTGCTGGAATTTGGTTGCGAGAGGTTTCCAAGAGCTGGAATTTGGTTCTTGGTGGAGAGTTAGAATAGGTGTAAGAGGGTGAGTCTGTAAAACATCTATTCTAGTGGAACCCAGCTGGAATTTGGCTGGAGACTGGACGTAGCCCTGGTATTGGGTGAACCGAGTATAAAATTACCGGTGAAATCTTTCCTAACCTTTCTCTCTTTAATTTCAGTTGCTGCGCTTATATTGTTTGATTGCTTGGTAATTCAAAAGATTTTTAGAAACTTAATTTTCGAATTAGATAATCTGTGTATTGCGAAAAACTTTCAAAAATCAATTCACCCCCCTCTTGATTTAAAACTACTTTTCTAACAATTGGCATCAGAGCAAGGTGCTTGAAAGTTATTCAAGTCTCTTGATCCATGGCTGAGAACAGATTACCGTTTTCTGAGGGGGCATCTATTAACGAGACCTCCACTATTACGTGGAGCAGATTATCCTTTACTGGAAAATTAGGATGAAAATCTTCATTGAATCCATTGACGAAATGCTTGGGATGTTATTACTAATGGTCCTTTAATTACGAGATAAAGGATGGTCAAGCTTGAATGAAGAAGAAAAGAAGAAAGTTCAAAGTGACTGTAATGCAAAAAATATAATTACTTCGCTCTTAACATGGATGAATTTTTCGAGGTGTCCCAGTGCAATTCCGCCAAGGAGATGTGGGATGTTCTTGAGGTCACTCATGAAGGGACTACGAGATGTTAAAAGAGCCAGAAAACACACTTTGATAAGAGAGTATGAGACTGTTTAAAATGCGAGAATGGTGAAAGCATCGCGAGATGTGCAGAAACGCTTCACGCACATCATCAACCATTTAATGGGCCTAGGTAAGACCTTTGATAAGGAAGAATTAAATATTAAAGTATTGAAATGTCTTGACAGGTCTGGCAGCCAAAAGTCAACTGCAATATCGAGAATCAAAAGATCTGTCCACCATGACAACGACCTCACTTGTTTGGAAAACTCGAGAGAACATGAAATGGAAATCACAAGATTCAATGAGCAAGAAGTCTCGAGAAGAAGAACAGAAGCATTGCACTTAAAGTTGAAGAAAATCAAGAATCGAGAAGAAGATAATGAGAACCTTGGACTGCTTGTTAGGAAATTCAACAAATTCCTCAAGAAAAAGATCCAAGACAAGGAAAGACACAAAAGGTATGAGAAAAGAACTGATTCTTCTAACTTTAAATGTTATGGTTGTGGCAAACGGGGCCATGTTAAAATGGAATGTCCGAGAAAGAAATAAACAAAGTGAAAAGAAAGAGGAAAAATCAAAAAGAAGAGCCTACATAGCCTGGGATGATAATGATACGTCATCAACAGATAACTCTGAAAATGAAGAAGCCAATCTTTGCTTAATGGCGAGTCAAAATCCACAAACCAGACCAGGTAAGTTCTAGCTCCTCTTCAAATATAGTTAACTATGATGCATTACAAGAAGCATTTAATGAAATGCATGAGGAGGCTAAGAAACTTCAAAAAGAAAATAATAGGCTGAAAGGGCTAAATAACTGGCTAGTTAACAAGGTTGATTCTCTGGAAAAGCAGATTAGTGAAAATGAAGCTGATAATGAATTCTTGAAACTGATTCATGCTAACTCGATTGTGAATGCAATAAACCATGCAATAAGCTGTCCTGAATTGCAAAAGAAAATTGAATTCTTATCTCAAACTGTTTCAAAGTTCACTCAGGGGCAAGCTAATCTTGATATATTACTTGGATCTCAAAAATTAATGTTTGACAAAGCTGGAATAGGCTTTAAATCTAGATCCGAGTAAAACAAAAACAAATAGGAATTCATACTCTACAATCAAATGTTTCTCTTGCATGAAGAAAGGGCATTCATTAAAATACTGCGAGAATTAAAAAGTATGCTATTCCTAAAGGGAGAATGAAATGGGTTCCAAAGATTAATTCTTTTCAAATAACATGATCAGGACCCAATAATTATAAAGGGTACCAGAAAAATACTTAATTGTTTTGCAGGAACAAGTGCGGGAATCCCTTGAAGATCAGAAGCTGCGAAACCAGGTTACGTGTATTTAAATTAATTGTTTTAATTGATATAAATCAATATTAATCGATTAAAATAACTTACTGATATCTGTCCGTACCATTTTAATCGATTGAAATATCGAAATAATCGATTGAACTGATCTCGAGGATTTTGGTTTAATTGTTTTAATCGATTGTAATATCTGTATATCAACTAAAAACACTTAGGTATCAAAATAATCGATTCATTTACGTTTTAATCGATTTAAATGCTGGTGATATTTTTTTATTACATTACTGTACCATACAAATCGATTCTTTCATAAAACAAATCGATTAATTCACTCGTAGATGTTTACATTTCTCTTAATACTTTACATGGAATGATGCATGGTAATACACTGAAAATCAAAGAAATTATCAAAGAATGGACTGTAACTTTTCTTATAGACACTAGTTACAAACGAGGTCAAAGCTGTTAGGATCTGAAAACATAGTTTATCATAGATTTTTTCAGTGATAGTTGATTACGGTAATAAATTGTTGATTACTAGGAAGTTCAATGAACAAATGTTTACATTAGATTTCTTGATATTACCTAGCAATATTTCGAAATAATCTTGAGCATGCATTGGTTCAAAACTCTTGGTGAAATTCATTGGAGCTGTGCAACTTTGAATATTTGCTTTAATCATCAATGTCACGAGGTGACACTATAAGGGAACCAATCTGGAACAGCAATTCAAAAATTGAATAACGTGAGTACAGGGAATGTATGTTTTATGGTCGATACAGGGATAAATTTTATATTGTTTTTGAATTACTGGATTGATTGTCATCACCTGTCCTCATTACTAATCATTGCCCACTCTACCAGAATAAGTTTTTGTTAATCACTTGTGCATATGATACCACTTGGAAACAACAAAGTTAAAAAAAATGACTCATTCCTCAAAAGATAATGATGACTGGTTCACTATAAGTGAGAATAACACCCATCATACTACATTAATAAGAATGCGGTTATTTGCTTGGATAATGACAAGCTGCAGGGTTCAAAATGGGTTGGCTATTATGAAAGAAAATTCCTATCTCGGTACATCATTAACACTGTGATTCATGCAATTTATGGTATCGTGCATTACGTGTGGGATCTCACACTGAAAGTAAGTCGATCGGTACATGATTATGCCTCAAATGTGTAATAGTTGATGTTCCTATAGAAACATTTAATTCCATTGAGTGTCAACCATGGTACTGTAATGCAGTCAATAGTAACGATGAAGCTTGCTAAAAGATTTCTTTTCGGGAAAAGTTTACGTATGCATTCGTCGATACTGGGAGTGACAGCGAGTTGTTGACTCAAATAGTTGATAGAGCAAAATTGGTTCCAGCAAAAAGGAAAGCCTATTATCTTTTGATATTGGTGGGGATCAAATGAATGATCACCAAGTCTGGTGGATAAGCGGTTCAATCAGGGAAATTGGGATGACTAGTTCCCCTCATCATCTTTATCTTACGCTTATTTCTATCTTTATATTTTTTGCATGGATCGTAATATTAGCTGGTGTTATACCAGGGACTCTTGATCTAGCTTTGGTTAAATATGATTTAGGATCTAAATCTAGATTGAGCTGGCTTAGATAGAAGTAGATGATAGATCCACTGAATCTCTTTTAAAAGCTGGGCATTGATCGATTAAAACCTTTTAAAAGCTGTCTTATAACGAGTAAAATTAGCCAAACTTAAAATTAAATCGATAGTGGTAGATTATCAGTGAAAAATAGTTGATATTGATCTAGACAATCAGTTCACTACATATCCAATAGATTAGATACGAGATATTCACATCAGATATATCATGATTTTCAAAATCTGGTTGTTTTAGTTAATAAAAACACTTTTTAATCGGTTAAATAAACTTAAACAGCAAATTTCAACATGTTTTAATCGATTCAAAATCGAAATAATCGATTATTTTTACTAAAGTTTCATGTTTTCAAAATCTTAAATGTTTTAATCGATTAAACTTTTCTTTCAATCGATTAAAATCATTTACCAAGAACATTTTAACCGATTATGCTCTGTTTTTAATCGATTTTTATTACGGGAAGAAAGATTAAAGGCTTTAGTTAATGGTCGTTCTGTAACATGCTACTAAAGCGTGATTCCCTTATCTTTACACGTGTTAATTGTATTCATTACAAGCGTGTTAATGGAGATAAGTTTGAATCAACTTTAATTGATTATTTTCATGAGTGAAATATTGATTCACTTTGTATTTTCAAAAACTTGAGCATATTTTTCGAAACCTTACATTCTTCTCTCTTCTATTCCCTATTTTTGATGAAGTCAAAAGGGGGAGAAATAGTTGCATCACTTTAAGATAAATTTAAGAACAACATTTTAGGGGGAGAAATAAGTTTTAGGGGGAGAAACAAAACTTTATTACATTCTTATATTTCTCACCTAAGCTGCATTATCAAGTGACTTATTTTGCGAGAGATTGTTTTTTCAAAATGGTGTTTGTCTTCATCAAATAGGGGAGACTGAAAGTGATCCTAGCAAAGATCTCATTGATTTGATGAAGTCAAAGATAAAGTCAAGGGTCAACTCTACGGCTGATCAAACAAGTCACTCGAGAACAAAGGAGTCGAAGACTTAGTGTGTCTAAACAGAAAGCTTAGGTAAAACCACTTTACCTTTTCCACTGCATGGAGCTCCTTCATTCATTTTGCAAAATGCCTCAAAAATAGTTTTAAACAAATAAAAAACAAAAGCATTTTGGCAAAGAATTTTCTTAAACAAGTTATTAAGCTGATAAAGGTTTGAAAGAATCAATTTAAAACACTTAGAATGTTTTAAAAAGTGTTTTTACAATATTTTAATCGATACAAACTTCTTTTAATCGATTAAAACTCTTTATGACCGATTAGAATTCGAATGTAATAGGTCAGAATGCAATATAATCGATCAGATCTTAAATATGAGCGATTAGAATTATTTTAATCGATTAAAACACGTTTCAATCGATTAAAATCACTTTGGATGTCGAGTATGATCGATCAGAATGAGATTATGACCGATCAAGTTGGTTATGATCGATCAGAATTGAATTATGACCGATCAGACTTATTTCAATCGATTAAAACGCATTTCAATCGATTAGAATAACTTAGAAAATCTTTTCAATCGATTAAAGCGAACTTTCAATCGATTAAAATGACTTGAAAATATATGTGCAGATTTTCAATCGATTGAAACGACTTTATATCAGTTAAAATAACTTGGAAAGTTTTATAAGAAGGTTTTTAAACAAATCAATCGATTAATACGTGATTCAATCGATTGTTTTATACTTAGAAAATGTTTGTAAAACGTTTTAAGCTGATAAAAACGTGGTCGTATCAACTAAAACATTTTCTGTTAAAGATCATGAACGCATTAATGGGTTGAAAGGACTTTTAGCAGTTGTAGCGGCTATTTCAACAGATTAAAACAAACTTTCAACAGATTAATTAATGCAGCAGATTTGAAAATACTCTTTTATAAACAGATTTGCTTGAAACTTTGAGATGGAGATCACATATCAGTTTTACACAATTCAAGCAATCAATACAAACAACTATTAGCATTTTTCAAGAAAGATACACAAGCTGTTTTTGTGAACTTCTTTTAAAATCTTTCTTGAGGCACTTTGCATTTCTTTGAAGAAGATACTGACTGTGGATTGGTGTAATCCGGTTTGAGCTTTCTTTGTTTCTTCTTTTAAATTTCTATTCATTCATTTGTACTTGTTTTGTACCTGGAATTTGGGTACAAGTTTTCTGCAGTTGTTGTAGAAAGTTGCCAAGAACTGGAATTTGGTTCTTGGTGGAAAGGTTAAAGCAAGAGCTGGAATTTGGTTCTTGTGTGTGGTGCCTGGAATTTGGGCATCTGGTTTCTCTCATGACTGGAATTTGGTTGCGAGAGGTTTCCAAGAGCTGGAATTTGGTTCTTGGTGGAGAGTTAGAATAGGTGTAAGAGGGTGAGTCTGTAAAACATCTATTCTAGTGGAACCCAGCTGGAATTTGGCTGGAGACTGGACGTAGCCCTGGTATTGGGTGAACCGAGTATAAAATTACCGGTGAAATCTTTCCTAACCTTTCTCTCTTTAATTTCAGTTCTCTGCGCTTATATTGTTTGATTGCTTGGTAATTCAAAAAGATTTTTAGAAACTTAATTTTCGAATTAGATAATCTGTGTATTGCGAAAAACTTTCAAAAATCAATTCACCCCCCCTCTTGATTTAAAACTACTTTTCTAACACTTAGGATTGGTTTCATTCATTTTCCCTCTTTTGTATAATGGCTAGGTCAAATTAAGAACATCAATTAAACTATCAATGTTGATGCCACCTACTTAAATCATTCACATTGATTTCTCGCACATGAAATTCATAAGAAAATCTAATAAGCGTCGATTTCTCATACATTTAATA
The DNA here is from genome assembly GCA_963425845.1 of Sphenostylis stenocarpa. Lineage (NCBI taxonomy): Eukaryota > Viridiplantae > Streptophyta > Magnoliopsida > Fabales > Fabaceae > Sphenostylis > Sphenostylis stenocarpa. The sequence continues at coordinate 41,164,154 of OY731403.1, forward strand.
GATTTCTCAGCAATTGGTTTAGGGTGTTAAGCAATTGATACATCCATTACCATTCCTAGCAATTAACGTAGCAAATATTCTTAACCTGATTTAGGGTTTCAAGATATATTTTCCAATACATCCCAAACATCAAAGATAAACATTAAAAAGCATAAAGGATGAGAATATCAACATCAAGAACATAGATTAATATCTCAAAATATCACCAAGATACAAAAGAGTTCAAAGGAAGTGCACCCAATCCTAAGAGAATGAAGTTAGCCACTAATGATGGCCATTACAATGATCCAAATGAATAAGAATTGAAGATTGGACGCAAACTCGATCAATTGTCATGCCTTTCTTCTCAAAACCCTCAAAACTCCCTTTCTAGAAGGAAATATGATCTACTTATAGAAAACTTTCGTGTCATTCACTCAAGCGGATACTTTCGCTCAAGTCAGTATTAATGATTTTCGCTCAAACGAGTACTAATGATTTTCGCTTGAGTGACTGACTTCCAGAGAGGTTTAACGTATTCTTGCTCAAGCGAGCGTCTATCCTGCTCGAGCAAATGTTAGGCTGAAAATATTCTTCCCTTTTTCCAATTTTTCTTCAATTAACTTGAGAATTATGATCATTGCTCTTGTATCCAGGTACTCTGTAAATTCATCCTACATTGGGAGAAAAATATATTATAATCAACATAATTTAAGTGGTTAAATAACAATTCAAAGCATAATTACATCAACTTTTGCCACTTAACAATTATGTCTAATCATCATTTTAGGTAAATTTCTTTTAATTCATATTTTTTATTTCATCTTTAATTCATTAAAAAAAGATTGAAAGATATGAAATACTTCAGAACGATTTTTCATCAATAATAACCAAGATACATCTAGAATAATCATCAATGAAAGTAACAAAGTATTGAAAACCTAATATAGACTTAACACGGCTAGGTCCCCAAATGTTTAGAGTGAACCACGACAAAAAGGGACGAAGCACCACGTGTGACACTACGAGGAAAGGAAGTACGACTATACTTGCCTAATTGACACGACTCACATGGAAAACTAGACAACTTAGACAAGGCAGGGACAAGCTGTTGTAACTTGACAAGACTTGGATGACCTAACTGAGCATGAAGAAGAGAGGGAGACTTCATAACTGCACCAACATGTGTAGAGGGACGAAGACGATAAAGACCATGAGACTCACATCCTATGCCAATCACCTGTTTCGAACTCCAGTCCTGTAAAAAAATAGAATTGTTGGTAAAAGAAACAACACAATCAAGAGAACGGGTTAGATGACTAATGGATAATAGGTTAAAAGGAGACCCAAGGACATAAAGAACATTATCAATGGTTAAAGAAGGGGAAATTTTAACAGTTCCAACACTATGAGATGATACTCTAGAGCCATTAGCTAGTGTAACAGAAAGTAAATGATTAGGAGAGGATAAAGAGGAGAACAAAGATTTGTTATCAGTAATATGATTAGTGGCTTCTGAATAAAAAACCCAAGGACCAGAAGAAGAAGATTGGGTCAGACCAGCAAAAGATGTACTTGTTTGTGCGACAGACACAGTGGAACTAGAATACTGTTGATTCTTATACCATTTGAGAAATTTGTTGAACATAGCAAGTGTGTCAGATGAAACAGAAGGAGGAGGATCCCTAGCAGATAAAGGTGGGAAAAGATCAGTTTGAACAACTGCAGCAGATCGAGGAGGACGACCATGTAATGCATAACACTTGTCAATCTTGTGACCTAACTTGCCACAATGTTCACACTTAGGATGCCCTTTTCCCTATTTGCGAGGGCAAGTTTAGTCATCACGGTGAGATACCAATGCAGAAGAATCATTAATAAAAGCAGGTGTGTCAGGATTGGGTTTTGCTGGTACACGCAAAAGAGTGGAGCAGGTCGAAGTCAAGGTGGGGACAACTAGAGAACCCAAAATCTGATCACGGATATGTGAATATTGATCAACAAGTCTGTGTAATGACCCTAACATGAAGAACTTTTATCGTTGTACTATCTCAGTGGCAAGGTCAGGGGAAGGAGGCAATAACTTATTGAACTCACGAAAAAGAGCATGAATTTTGCCCAAATAATCAGTCATAGAATCTTGATGTTTAGAGGTAATAACATCTACAAATTTAGAACAGACACCATAGAGACATTGAGTATCATTGGTATATAATAACTTGGCATGTTCCCAGATTTTGGCACACGTTTCATAGGAACTAAATTTGTTTTTTTTTATGAAGGATCAAGAGTACCCTTGAGAACCACACATAATTTAGCATCAATGGTGTCCCAACGGTCTTCCTCATCAGGAGTGAGACTAGTTGCTTTCGGGGCAAGATGATCAAGATACTTCTGACTCTTAAACCATAATCTGACGTCTGATGACCATGTGGCATAATTAGGTCTAGTTAACTTCTCAATGGTTAAGTGCACATTAACATAGTTAGTGTAGATGGAAGGATCAAATCAGTACTAACAAAATTAGAAGTACTAGAAGGAGTGGAAGAAGTCAAAAAGGGTAGAGGCGGCGACGACGGTGGTGACAACGACATGAACCAGTACACTAGGTAAGTTCCCAGGAAAGAGAGGTGGGTCACTAATGGACACGCTTAAATACCAAGTCTTTCCTTGTCAGAACCTTCCTAGACATGCACTTTCACACTACCAAATAATATCCAGTAACAAAAATAACTTTTTTCTAATGTGGAAGATCAGTTTAACCGGCAGTGGCGGTGGCAGCTCCAACAGTGGACAAAGGCAAAAAAATTTCATAATAACCTTAAGCTCTGGATACCATGTTGAATATAGAGAAAATAGAGTTTGAGATTAATCTCCCTTGTGTATAAACCACACATAGGGTAATCTATTTATAGTAAAGATAGGTACAACTAAAAGAGTGACTGAAAGTAACAGAATAAATAGAAGATATTGTAAGATATTGTGGTTAATAATATCTAACAATATCTTAACAATATCAAACAATATCTAAACAACATCTAACAACTAGTTTGATGTATAATGCTCAAACTTTCCAAGAAGTTTCTCAATGTATTGTTCTTGGAATAGTAAAATACTATCACCCTTTCTTATGACTTTAACTCCCAAAATCACATTGGCTTCACCCATGTCTCTTATTCCAAATTTAGATCGCAGAAACAACTTAGTTCTAGAGACAATGTCAATGCATATACCAAATATTAGCATGTCATCTACATATAAACATATAATGACACATTTACCACTTTCAAATTTAGAGTACACACATTTATCAACATCATTAGTTGAAAATCCATTACAAAGTATAATATTATCTAGTTTTTCATGCCACTGTTTTGGTGCTTGCTTTAATCCATACAAAGATTTTAAAAGTTTGCACACTTTGTTCTCTTGACCAGGAACAACACACCCTTTAGGTTGAGTCATATAAATTTTCTACTCTAATTCAACATTCAAAAAGGTTGTCTTAACATCCATTTGGTGTATAACCAGCTTATGGATAGCTGCTAGAGCTAACAAAACCCGAATAGAAGAAATCCTAGTCGCAGGGGCAAAGGTGTCAAAATAATCAATGTTGGATTTTTGAGTAAAACCTTTTGCCGTACTAATCTTGCCTTATATTTATCTATGGATCCATCAAGATGATACTTTTTCTTAAAGATCTAGTTATAACCAATAAGTTTTTCTCCTTTAGGCAAATCTACTAAAGTCCAAGTATTATTTTTCTTAATTAAATCAATTTCAGTCTTAATGACCATATCCCAATGTACTGCATCAGGAGCCCTAGTAGCCTCTAAAAAACTCGTTGGATCATTTTCAACTAGATAAGTGTAAAAATCATCTCCAAAGGAGGTTTCCTTCCTCTATCTTTTACTTCTCCTCAAATCCTTATATACGTTATCACTATTAATATCTATAGATTATTTAGGTGTCTCACTAACCTTTAGAGGAAAAATATGTTCAAAGAACTCAACAATTTTTGTCTCCACTGTAGTATTATGCTCAATTACACCACTTTTGAGGACAAGAAACCTATAGACAACACTATGTTTTGCATAGCCTAAGAATGTACAATCAGAAGTTTTAGAGCCTATTTTTCTTTTCTTAGGATTGAGTAACATTATCTTATCTAGGCACCCCCACACTCTTAGATATTTAAGATTAGGTTCATAACCTCTCCATAACTCGTAGGGAGTTTTACCAGTTTTCTTATGTGGTATCCTATTTTGTAAAAAACACGTCATAAGTAGACCTTCTCCCTAAAGGTTATTAGGTGCACTAGAGCTAATAAGCATGACATTCATCATTTCTTTTAGAGTTCTATTTTTTCTCTCAACTACTCCATTAGACTCAGATGAATATAGTGGGGTCACTTCGTGAACAATACCTTCTTTAACACAATAATCATTAAATATTATATATTCACCGACTCTATCTGATCTAATCCTTTTAATTTTCCTATTTAATTGATTTTCTACTTCTGCTTTATAAGTTAAGAACATGTCAAACGCTTCATCCTTATGTTTGATTAAGTATACTTTGGTGTATCTAGAGTAGTCATCTATAAATGTCACAAAATAAGTTTTACCACCTCTTGACGTGATTTGTTTTAGATAAGCTAGATCAGTATGAATTAATCTTAAAAGTTCAGTTTGACGTTCTACAAATTGACAATTTTTCTTGGTTATTTTATATTCTACACATATATCACATTTCTTATTTTGTTTATCATGCATATTAACTAATCATAATCGTTGCAATTTCATAATCATAACATATGAAGAATTCACGTGTCCTAGTCTAGCATGCCACAGATCATATGAATCAATAATATAAGCAGAAGAACAAGATTCATTAACAACCTCAGAGATTTTAAGTACAAAAAGACTTTGATCACAATATCCCTTCCCTACAAACACATTATTTTTTATCATAACAATCTTATCAGATTCGAATGACACTTTAACCCCAACTTTTCCCAGCAATGCTACAGAGATTAGATTAGCTCTAGTTAATGGCACATATAGCACATCACTCAAGGCCAGAGTCTTTTCAGATGTGATTTTTAGGGGAGCTTTTCCTTTTCCTAAGATAAAATTTGTCCTAGAATCACCGAGATAAATATGGTCTTCTCCATCCCACACTAGTGTAGGAGGTAAAAACACTTCTGTTTACACAGATGTCCCTGGTAGCACCAGAGTCTACCACCCATTTGCTCACATTTTTCACACGGTTTATTTGGGAAACAACCGCAATAATTGTATCTTCTCCTTAGAAGGATTTTCGTTTCTCATTCTACGTCTGCACTAAGGTGCATAAATGACCTGGCTTTCCACAGATAAACCAATTTCTCTTCTTTTTGAAGGTGGGGTTAGATACATTGGGACGAGAATTTTTAAAATTATTTTACTTATAATTAGGTTTTTTCTTGTACCTTTTTGGAGTTGGTTTGTCTTGTACCATATTTGCCTTAGTTGATAACGCCTTAGCCCTTGTAGCAGTAAACTCCTTCCGGTTGGTATCTGATGTGAACATGACCTATGATAAGGACTAGAATAAGGGAAATAAAGGAAGATCTTCAACAAATATTGTTGGTTGACCAAATTATGTTTTGAATTAATCAATTAATGGGCTTTAGTTTGATTTTGTTTTAAGTTGTAATAAGGATCCAATTGAAAATTTAGTCATCAGCCTTTAGGAGACCAAGGGGTGCATAGCTGATTGACTTTTGGTTGCCACAGTTTCAGATACAATTAGTCATTAAGTAGTTTCAATTCCTAGATTAATGGATCATTATTAGCCTTTATTTGTTTCCATTAAATAGTTTTCAATTCCTAGATTAATGGGTTATTATTAGTATTTATTTTCTTTTATTGAGTCTTTGTAATTCTGATGGCAATGCTTCTATATCAGCTGAACCATTTTTATCAAGAAATAACAAGTGGAATTTTATTCAGAAATATTAGAGTTTATCTCTTTTATCTTAGTCAGAGTGATTCTCCTAAATTCTTGACTGATTCAAGAAACTTGGCTGTATCAAAGGACTTTCACATTATTTGTGTGTTGCCTCCCTTGGGAAGAGTGATTCTCTCCTTCCACCTTCTTTCTAATTCCTAAATTTATTACAATGTTCTAACCCTAAAGATCCTAAATTACCCCTTGTGATTCATATCAGTTGGTATCAGAGACCCGATTTAGGGTTTGAACATCAAATTGATGGCATAAGAAGAAAATTATAATCAAGAAGCAGGAATTAGTCCATTTCAAATGAGAGCATTGATACAACATTTGGAAGGATTAATGATGCGACATAACAATGAACTCCATGAAAGATTGAACCGGTTGGAGAATAGAGATCCTGAAGATGAAGAAGAAAGGAGAAATAGGAGAAGGAATTATGGAGTGGCAAGACCAAGTAGGCTTGAAGGAGTCAAGCTTAGCATTCCTCCGTTCAAAGGAAAAAGTGATCCGGAGGCATACTTGGAGTGGGAGATGAAAATAGAGCATGTTTTCTCATGCAACAATTATGAGGAGACCCAAAAGGTGAGACTTGCAACTACAGAATTTTCTGACTATGCTCTTGTTTGGTGGAATAAGCTATAAAAGGAGAGAGATAGAAATGAAGATCCAATGGTTGATACATGGACTGAGATGAAAAGGATCATGAGGAAGCGGTATGTGATGGCTAGTTATGCAAGGGACTTGAAATTTAAACTCCAAAAAACTTACTCAAGGCAAAAAGGGGGTTGAGGAGTATTTCAAAGAAATGGACATGCTCATGATTCAAGCAAAGATTGAAGAAGATGAAGAGGTAACTATGACCCGATTTATTGGTAGTTTGAATATTGATATATGTGATATTGTTGAGTTGCAAGAGTTTGTTGATATGGAGGATTTACTTCATAAAGCAATTCGAGTGGAGCAACAACTCAAAAGAAAAGAAATGACTAAGAAGAGTTCTACCAACTTTGGATTTTCAAGTTGGAAGGACAAAGGCAAGAAAGATGGGACTGTTACTTCTAGTAGTTCCACATCTATTCCTACAAAGACTCATTCAAAATATGAAGAACATCCCTCCAAAAAAAGTAGAGATGTGAAGTGTTTCAAGTGTCAAGGCCTAGGACACTATGCTTATGAGTGCCCTAACACAAAGACCATGGTTCTTAGAGAGGGAGAATATATAAGTGAATCTGAGGTTAAAGAGGGAGAAAAGAGTGAAGACATTGAGGAGGAGGAGATTCCAAAATTTATTGATGATTAGGCGATTACTTGATAGTCAATTAAAACCTATGGAAGAAAGCCAAAGAAAAAATATTTTTCACACTAGATGTTTAATTCATGACAAGGTGTGCATGATGATCATAGATGAAGGTAGTTGCACCAATGTGGCTAGTGCTAGATTAGTATCAAAGCTAAATTTAGCTACCAAACCACATCCTAGGCCATATAAACTTCAATGGCTTAGTAAGGATGGAGAGGTCCAAGTGAGACAACAAGTTGAAGTGGACATTTCCATTGGAAAATACAATGATAAGGTGATTTGTGATATTATTCCTATGGAAGTCAGTCACTTACTTTTAGGGAGACCATGGCAATTTGATAAAAGAGTTAATCATAACGGGTTCACCAACAAGATCTCTTTCATGCACCAAGACAAGAAGATTGTGCTCAAACCTTTGATTCCACAAGAAGTGTGTGAGGATAAAAAGAAAATGAGAGAAAAACTTCTTCAAGAAAAGAGAGAGAAAGAAAGCGTCAGTGAAACACTTGAGAGGAAAAAGAGTGAACACTTGAAGTGAGGGAGAACTATTTAGCCATAAAAAGTGAGTATAATGTTAATTTTGCATTCAATTTGTCAGACTTATCTCTTTTTTATGTAGATGGTGAATCCGATTTGAGGACAAATCTTTTTCAAGAGGGAGAGAATGATGTGAACATGACCTATGATAAGGGCTAGAACAAGGGAAATAAAGGAAGCTCTTCAACAAATATTGTTTGTTGACCAAATTATGTTTTGAAATAATCAATTAATGGGCTTTAGTTTGATTTTGTTTTAAGTTGTAATAAGGACTCAATTAAAAATTAGTCATCAGCCTTTGGGAGACCAAGGGGTGCATAGCTGATTGACTTTTGGTTGCCCCAGTTTCAGATACAATCAGTCATTAAGTAGTTTCAATTCCTAGGTTAATGGATCATTATTAGCCTTTATTTGTTTCCATTAAATAGTTTTCAATTCCTAGATTAATGGGTTATTATTAGTATTTATTTTCTTTTATTGAGTCTTTGTAATTCTAATGGCAACGCTTCTATATCAGCTGAACCATTTTTATCAAGAAAGAACAAGTGGAATTTTATTCAGAAATATTAGAGTTTATCTCTTTTATCTTAGTGAGAGTGATTCTCCTAAATTCTTGAGTGATTCAAGAACCCTTGGTTGTATCAAAGGAATTTTGCATCCTTTGTGTGTTGCCTCCCTTGGGAAGAGTGATTCTTTTCTTCCACCTTCTTTCTAATTCCTAAATTTCTTACAAGTTTCTAACCCTAATGATCCTAAATTACCCCTTGTGATTCATATCAGTATCTTCGATGATAATGTGTGTGATCATATCTGTTAGTGACATCTGTTTATGTCTATGCTTCAATTGTTGTTTGTAGTCTATCAAGGATTTTGGAAGCTTTACATTAGAAGTTCCAAACCAAACTCATCAGGCAGGACTATGTTTTCGATTTTAATATCTTTAAGCAGTTTATGGTACTCGTTGATCTAGATCTTGATATCCTTGTCTTCTAGCATCTCCCAGCGGTAGTAGTTTCCAATAACCAACCCTTGTCTCACGACATCTTCAGTAGTGTATTTGAGAATCAATGAATCTCAAATATCTTTGGCTTCCTTATAGGAACAATACACATCAAACAAAACATTAGACAATGCACTAAGCAAAGTGTGTCGACATACCTTGTTCGAATGAACCCAATCTTCAATTTGTTTAGCAGGAGTACTGGAGTCAAGTTTGGTAGTTGTAAGATCAGAAGTCACTCCATACATGTCTAAGAGAGTAGAAATGCATTCCTGTCAGCGTCGGAAGTTTTACATAGTGAAAACTTCAATTTTTGAAACGTCAGGGAATTGTTTTGCAAAGATAGTTTGAGTTTCGGAAATTTTGTTTGTCTTTTTTGGTGTGGATTTGTTGTTGGTATCCATATTGTCAGCCATAAGTCCTTAAGATTGTCGTAAAAGATGACAGAGACACGAACAAACTTTATTCCTGATGCGTGTATAATCACTACCCTTAAGGACTTATCCGAGGTGTATTGTGCAAGTCCCCAAGGATACAACAGGAACTTCTCAGAATTTTCGAGGATCTCAGAAACTAGCAAGAAACTCTTGAAAGAGTAAATAAACTCAGGATAATAATAGAATAGGACGAAAAATAGAGAAGAGAAGATGAGAGAGGTGTGTTTTTGGAAGAGTGTGAAATGGTCTCTATTTATAGGTGTAGATTGGGCCCAAAACCCTAACTACCTATGTCCAAAAAAATTCCACCAGCAACCACCTCACCCCAATACTTAGGAAGTGTCATGAAATAAGGAGAAAAATATGCAACAATTAGAGGAAAACTTGGTAGTGGGTCTACAACGTTCTCTATAACATGTGGGAGTGGATTCCTTGTTTTTATGCAATAAAATTTCATAACAGAAACATCTAATGGATTATCAACTAGTAAATCGTCTGCACACATCACATGCATTGCACTAATATCTTATGTAAGGAAACAAAAAGCTTCTAACATTGAGTAACGAAATTTGAAACCTTTAGGCCTTAAAAGCTTTTTGGTTCGAACTCAAACTCAACCTTAATACCAACCTTCTCTTCACTTGCATTTGTACCTTTTCCACCATTTTAAAGAAAAATGCCTAACCCCTCTTTCCCCACCAAAATAATTTGAGCTCAAACTTAATCATAAACAATAACCTTCTACCTAGTGATGACCATATTGTGTCAAATAATATATTATTAATAAATAATAAATAAATATAAAAGGATAAAAGAAGATGAAAGGATGAGAGATATGTAAAAATAAGTGACGTAAATAAAACACGGTGGCAATTTTGTAAATAAGTGACAACATTTACGTCGCACATCCTAGGAAGTGACATAAAAAGCCTCTTTTACGTCGCGCCACCCAGGTGCGACGTAAAAGAGTGCTTTTTACGTCGCATGCTGGGGTGCGCGACGTAAAAAATGCCTTTTATTCAATCCCAGACCCACTCCCTCGTCTCGCGCAGCAAGGTTTTTTGAGAATGACGACGAGAACGACGACGACAACTACCTCTGCACACCATTTTCAATCATTTTGACAGTGAAAAACATCAAGATTGTGTCTCATTTTACGAACTTGATATTTCTCCCAGATTGGATTCGAGTTTGAAATCATTTTCGTCTACACTCGAGGTTAGTGTTCTATGTCCTTGATATATGTTTAAATTGAATCCATGATTGTTTTTGGGGATCTCAATCATGTTATTGTATGAATGTCTCCACTGGATTGTTATTGGAATGTAATTATTTGTTTGAGTGCATTTTCGGTTTACACACTCCATTTACGTGCTTTTTTGTCTGTATATTAATTTCTTTTTACATATAATTTTTAAATCTCTAGGAGTGACGAAACTTTATAACATAATATGAATCGAAGTTGGATGAATGCACGTCATATTAGTGAAGAGTACGAAAAGGGAGTTGAGGAATTTTTGAAATTTGCTAGTGAAAATGGAAAAGCTATGAAAGGGACATATTATTGTCCATGTGTTCGTTTTTTGAATCAAATTCGTCATAAACTTGAGGATATACGTGATCACTTGTTTGTTTATGGTATTACTAAGAGTTATACAATATGGATATGGCATGGAAAAATATTAGACATCCCAACTGTGTCAACTACAGACAATTTTGATGAAAGGATGGATGATAATCTAAAGGATATGATACGTGATATTGGTGAAGAAAATTTTATGAAAGCACATCTATATGATTCTTTGAAATCTGATTTTGCGCAACAATTGTACATAGGATGTAGTTTTACAAGATTATCAACAACTTTAAAATTGTTTACTTTAAAAGCAAGAAATGGATGGACTGATAAAAGTTTCACCGAATTATTGGAGTTGTTGAAGGAGATGCTTCCTGAAGATAATACATTACCTATTCGTAACTATGAGGCAAAGAAGATATTATGTCCAATGGGTTTAGAGTACAAGAAGATACATGCATGTCCTAATGATTGTATATTGTACAGAAATGATTTTGCTAAATTAAAGATGTGTCCGACGTGTGGTTTGTCGAGGTTAAAAAAAAAAGTTGAGGAAAGTAGTGGTGAGGAAGAACTAGATGGTCCCCCTGCTAAGGTGTTATGGTATTTGCCAATTATACCTAGGTTTAAAAGATTATTTGCCATAAAAGAAGATGCAAGAAACTTGACATGGCATGCAAATGGTAGAAAATGTGACAATCTTCTTCGACATCCAGCTGATTCTCCACAATGGAAAAGGATTGATGAAACCTTTCCATAATTTGGTGCAGAGCCAAGAAACTTGAGAATTGGATTAGCTACAGATGGGATGAATCCTTATGGAAATGTAAGTAGTAAACATAGTTCATGCCCAATTTTGTTGATCATTTACAATTTGCCTCCTTGGTTATGCATGAAGAGAAAATATATTATGTTATCTATGATGATTTTAGGACCTCGACAACCAAGAAATGACATAGATGTATATCTTAGTCCTTTAATTGATGATTTGAAGATGATGTGGGAAACATGAGTGAATGTATTTGATTCATATCACGAAGTGAATTTCAGGTTGCGTGCAATGTTATTTTGTACTATAAATTATTTTCCAACATATGGTAATTTGAGCAGTTATAGTGTGAAAGGTCATTTAGCGTGCCCTTAATGTCAAGAAGACACAAGTTATATCCAATTGAAACATGGACAAAAAACTACGTACAATAGGCATAGAAAGTTTCTAGTTGCTAACCATCCATATTGTAAAATGAAGAAAGCATTTAATGGATGTCAGAAGAATGCAGTTTCATCAGTACCATGCAATGGTGAACAAGTATATGAGAAAGTGAAAAATATTAATATTGTCTTTGGAAAGACCCAAAAGAAATCCAATGAGAAAAACATTTGGAAGAAACAGTCTGTATTCTTCAATCTTCCTTATTGGTGTAAGTTGGAAGTTAGACATTGTATAGATGTGATGCATGTTGAAAAAAATGTTTGTGATAGTATAATTGGGACATTGCTTAACATAAAAGGAAAGACAAAAGATGGAATAAAAGCACGACAAGATTTGGCAGACATGGGTATACGTTCTGAATTACATCCACAATCAGTTGGAAAACGCACTTACTTACCTCCAGCTTGTCATACTCTATCAAAGAAAGAAAAGAGAAGTTTTTGTGAGTGTTTACGTGAGGTCAAAGTGCCACAAGGATACTCCTCAAATGTTAAGATTCTTGTGTCTATGCAAGAGTTGAAATTAGTTGGTTTAAAGTCTCATGATTGTCATGTGTTGATGCAACAACTTTTACCAGTGGCTATTCGAAACATCTTACCAACTTCTGTTAGAGTTGCTATTACTCGGTTATGTTTGTTTTTCAATGCCATTTGTAAAAAGGTAATTGATCCAAAAAAGTTAGATGAATTAGAAAATGAAGCAATTTTAATAGTGTGCCAGTTAGAAATGTATTTTCCCCCTTCATTTTTTGATATCATGGTGCATTTGATAGTCCATTTGGTAAGGGAAATTCGATTATGTGGTCCAATTTTTCTTAGATGGATGTATCCTCCTGTTGAGAGATACATGAAGATCTTAAAAGGATATGTGAAGAATCAGTACAGGCCAGAAGCTTCTATTGTGGAAAGGTACATTGCAGAAGAAGCCATTGAGTTTTGTTTAGGATACATGTCAAAATCAGAACCAATAGGTATTCCTAAGATGATACATGATGGAAGATTTGAAGGTAAGGGTACTCGAAATTTAAAGATTAAAAATGTTAGTCGGAAAGAAGTTGACCAAGCACATTTATACATATTGAACAACACTAATGAAGTAATCTCTTACATATCGCAACACATAACTGAAATAAAGGCAACACATCCACGAATGAATGAAAAATGGGTATTGAATGAACATAACAAAAGTTTCCTTTCTTGGTTTAAAAAAAGGGTATATGTTGAGATTAATGTTTCAGAAACACTTTTGAGACTTGCTCGTGGGCCTAATAGTGATGTCATTACATTTGGTGGGTATGACATTAATAACTATTGTTTCTACTCAAAAATAGAAGATGATAAAGGTAGAGTACAAAATAGTGGGGTCACAATTCAAGTTGAATCTATGCACTTTTCTAGTTCTAAAGAAAAAAAATCCTATCACAGCTTCTATGAGTTATTTTGGGGTCATACAAGAGATATGGGAAATTGATTATGTTACTTTTAGGGTGCCTGTCTTCAAGTGTAATGGGTTGAAGGGAATACGGGTGTACGAACAAATGACCTAGGATTTACTTTGGTTGATTTGAGTAAAATTGGGTATAAGGATGAACCTTTTATTATGGCATATCAAGCGCGAAAAATATTTTATGTCAAGGATCCATGTAATGAGAGATAGTCAATTGTCCTTGAAGGAAGAAGCATGCACGAAATTCAAGAAGATGAGTCTCTAGATATACATGAAACACCTTCATTTTCAACTAGACCATTTGATGACATAGTTGACAATGAAGTTGATGACATACATGCAATTCGAAGTGATCATGATGAAGGGATATGGGAAAACATACCAACATAATAGGTGTTTATCTTCACATTTTCTAGTTCTTTTTATTCAAACTTATAAAGTATGTTGACTTCATATTGTTTTGTTTTTCAGGATATGTCGGATTCCACATCTAGTAGTGGTAGTGGTAGTGGCAGTGGCAGGAGCGGAGGTGGAGGTGGAGGTGGAGGTAGATCTGTCACTCGGTTAAAGGGGTTGACAACAAGGAGGGTAGCTAGAGAGAAAACTCAAGTTGAAGTTGATCCACGTTCTGGTAAGGCATCTGACCCAAATGCTGCTAAGTTTAAGAGCTATTTGGGACTACTAGCTCTACACCATGTTCCGATTACTACTCCATCTTGGGATGATGTAGAGGAAACCGTGAAGAACTTCATGTGGCAGGATGTTCAGGTATTTATATATTTGTTGAATACTTTATATATCATTATTAATTGAATTTAACATTTATTGGTCATTTCACAGCAAAATTTTGAAGTTCCTAACACCGAGGTGATGAGGAAGAAGATTTTATCCTCCATTGCCATTAGATGGAGGGAATTTAAGACTTTCTTGACACGGGAGTATGTATTTGGAAAGTTTCAAGATGAATCTCCCTGTCTAAAGTATCAAATTAGTGAGGAGGATTGGTTACGACTTTGTGCCAGCCGAATGGACCCCTCTTGGCAGGATAAAAGACGTGCTGCCCAACAGCGTCAGAGGTTGAATGATGCACCCCATGTATTATCATGAGGAGGGTATGCATTATTGGAGCAACGTCTCATGAAAGCCAGAGAAGAGTCAGCAGGAGTTGAGTCTACTGACCTTGCATCTTCACCCCCTCGCTATGAGATGTGGAAGGCAGCCCAGACAAAATCAGATGGAAAAATGACTTCTGAGTCTGCACGAATCATTGCTCAGAAAATCGTAAGTTATAATGTCAATTTGAATTGATTCTAATGTAAAATTTAGTGTATGACTTAGTTATTGTTAATGTGTTGTAGGATGATTTAGTTGAGTAGACTACCCAAGGATCATTTATTCCTCATGGTCGACAAGATATATTGGCGACAGCCATAGGAAAACCAGATTACTCAGGACGTGTGCCTGGTGCTGGTGGATCCTGGGGCCTTCATGATTACTTTGGTCCAACATCACGAAGGACCATTGCCGACTCTTACAGTCAGGAGGCCTTGCATAAAATGGAGATGCAGTTTGAAGAAAAGTTAAATCAAATAAGGCAGTCCTTGCAGCAAGAGTTTGATTAGAAACTTGAATCTCTCGCCCGCTCTCAGCAACAGACTCAAGGAACACCTCAAACAATTGAACATGATGTTGTTCGAGTCAGCACTAAAGGGAGTTGTGCTGCTAATGCTGCTGATCCTTCAGGAGAATATACTCAGACTGATGCACCACACCAGTGTGAGTTATATGTTGAAGATGACCCCCCGCGTCTAGTGGCTATTGGTCGAGTTTTTGAGGGTGGCTTAACCATCCATGGTGTCCCTCTACAAGCAGACTGGACACGAGTAGTAGTTGATGAAGTTCATGATGCTAATGCTACAGTGCATTTTCCTAATGAAGAGATTCAATTAGTGGGGCAGGCAAGCGGGACATTCTTGGCTTGACCAAGATGTTTGGTTATGCCACTATCAGCACGGACCAAGGTAATATATATATATATATATATATATATATATATATATATATACTGTCTATTTTCTCTTTTCTAGTATTATAATTATATAAATGTTTAATTAATTGTTATCATTTGTTTAGGAGGACTTGCGTCGTGCTAACCATAAAAAACAACCTATTATTGATGAGGACATGACAGAATGTGATGATGATCCCATCTCTATGTTGTTGACCATATTACCACGGTTGAGGAAGAGACCGGTGTCGGATACAATGGGATGTTAGATTGTTTGGAATTAACAATTCCAGTGTTCCATTATACATTTCCTTGCCCGATGCATTAGAAATTGCTCGGGGAAATTACATGTTAAACATTTCCATCATACAATTGTGGGCAATGTAAGTCATTTTTATTTATCTTTCTAAGATTATAATAATAATATTCAACTTATAATGAATTGTTTTAGGTACATTGACAAATTGAGTGTGGAACAAGAAAAATCCGAAGTATACGGATTTATTGAGCCTCAATCCATCCAAAAATCTGGAAATACAAAGGTTGGAATCCAACAATATATGCAAACATGGATGAGTGACTCCAAAAGACATATATATTTGGCTTCATACATTGAAGGGTTAGTATTTTAATTTGTATTTTAATTTATATTTTTATAACTAATTTTTATGTCATACAATGTAGGTCCCATTGGCAGTTAATTGTAATCATGCCCGGGATTACACTCGTGGTGTGGTTTTGTTCATTACATCGGAAACCGAGTCAAGAAATGAAAAACTTATTACAAGGGTAACTTTAACTTTTATTCATTAGTTATGTTTTTAAATTGTAAATACATATTGAATAATATATGACTTTTTTCACTTAGAATCGTGTATCGGAACTAATGTTCTAAGTGGAAAACCTAGAACAAAGACTTTGCAGTTCATTTATCCTAAGGTTAGAAACTTATTTATATAAGTGAATACCATA
This sequence comes from Sphenostylis stenocarpa, assembly GCA_963425845.1. Lineage (NCBI taxonomy): Eukaryota > Viridiplantae > Streptophyta > Magnoliopsida > Fabales > Fabaceae > Sphenostylis > Sphenostylis stenocarpa. The sequence continues at coordinate 41,180,622 of OY731403.1, forward strand.
ATTATTGTTTGTATTTAAATTTTGAAAATAACATTATGTTTTATTCATCATTTAAGTGTAATAAGCAAACACACTCATTTGAATGTGGTTACTATGTTATGTATTGGATGAGAGTCATAGTTTGTGCGGGTATAATTGATTCTTGGACGGAGGTAATTGCTTTTAACATTAGTCAAGTTTATTTAACTTTATGCATATTGCATGTTTACAAGAGTCAAATTAATATTTCAGGTATTTCAAGATCCATCTCCATTGCCAGAATATGATATTACACAAATTAAAGAACAATGGGCAAAATTTTTCGTTCAACAATTCTAGTACATAATTTTTTAAGTTATTGTTCATATTATATTGTGTGTATTATGTAGTTTAGGTAGCTTAGTTTGTACTAACTTTTAGTTTGTAATAGATTTTTTAGTTTGTATGTTTGTATTATATTGTTTTATTATGTAGTTTGAATTATATAATATTATATTTTTAATTTACTAGCTAAAGAAACTTGAACCTCTGGACTGTCTGGTTGTAATATATATTTGCAGGTTTTAGTTGTAAGACAAAATAAACCCAATTTAAAAAACAACAGCAAATTTACGTCACGTATACCAATACGTGACGTAAATTTGTTTCTTCTTTTTTAATTTTCGAAACTTTTTACGTCTGTTTAGTAGTATATGCAACGCAAAATTACGTCGGGTCTTGATAACTGACGTAAATTTACGTCGGGCTAAGGGATTCGACGTAAATTTACGTCTCCCGTTTTAACGTCAGTCTTAAATACGATGTAAAAAGTCCTAAATACCTGACGTAAAAGCCCCTTTTTGCACTAGTGCTTAATACCAACCTTCTCTTCACTTGCATTTGTACCTTTTCCACCATTTTAAAGCAAAAGGCCTAGCCCCTCTTTCCCCACCAAAATAATTTGAGCTCAAACTTAATCCTAAACAATAACCTTCCACCTAGTGATGACCATTGTGTCAAATAATATATTATTAATAAATAATAAATAAATATAAAAGGATAAAAGAAGATGAAAGGATGAGAGATATATAAACATATATATTAAATGATCATTAAATTTGGGGAGTTACAAAATTTTGGTAGGGTGGGGGGTTATAACCCCTCTTAGTTCCCAAGAAGATTCGTCTTTCACCATAAACTATCGGGCATGGCAGCGAGGCGGGCGGGGCGGGTTTTGACTTCCGATCCTCGCTCCCAATCCCCGTAGGGGTTAGAAATTAAGTATGCGTTCCGTCCTCGTTGGGTTTCGCGTTTCTCCACCCTCGCCCCATCCCTCGATCTATATTATTTTTTAAAATATAATTATATTTATAATAAATTAATTTTCTTATTTTTATGTATTTTTTTGTACATAAATAAATATTTATAATTTTATAATTTGTAATTATTATCAATTGAATATATTTTTTTATTTATTATATTTATACTAAAATATATATTTAAAAGAAACATTTAGTTATTTTTTCTTTGTACAGATGTAGAATACTTATAACATTATTATTATTATTATTATTATAATATATTATATTCAAACATTTGATTATATATATAAGTTAATTCTTTTTTAAGTTGTCATCTAAAAATATAAAATATATAATTCATAATAAAATATTTAATAAGTTAATTCGTATTTAATTAGTTCAAAATAATAAAAATTTAAATTATCAATCTTTTTTAATCCCTTAAAATATAATTATTTTATTAAGATAAAATTTGATATATGACAAATAAGAATAATAAGATCTAAAAAATATGACATAATAAAATCTAATAAAGATAAATTATAAATAAAATAATATTAGTTATTGTTAATATTTATGTAAAATATTAAAAAAAAGATAAAGAATAAAAATATTAACTTTGTGTTCATCAAATTGGTTAAAAAAATTGAAAAAAACAAACAAATTGATTAGAGAGATTAAAGAGAAGTAGAAAAGTGAAAAGTAAGAGAAAGAGAACAATGTAATAAACTAATTGATAAAAAAGATTAAAAAAAATAAAAGAATTAAAAAGTGGATAGAAAAAAAGTAATAATGGTAAAATATAAAAAAAATTCCTTATATATAATGGAAAAAGAAAAGAAAATATTTTTAAAATATTAATATTTTAAAATTTAAATTAAAATATAAAATCGAGATCGGGACAGGGAAGGGCCGAGGTGGAGATTTCATTACTCATCCCTGTCCCCGTCCCCGACTTTTTAAAGTGGATAAAACTCGAATTCGTCCTTGCTTCCAATCAACTGGATTTTTCCCGTCAAATTTGGGATGAGGATGTATCAGTCCCGCGAATACGAGTTTAATTATATCCCTATCAACTAAAAAGACTTCCATAAATATTCCCATATCCAACCTCAAACTCGATCTCTAAAATGACCATATCAACCTCATCAAGCTACCACACCATCATCTCAAATTGCCCAATCTACCCAAGTCAATTTTAACACGACTTCCTCCTCTACATGTCCAATTTCTTCTAATCCTTTATTGTTGATAATAAAAAGGAAGAAAGATAAAGTTCTTTTTAGTTCTTTGTATAAGACAATATCTCATCTTATTTATTGCATTTCCATATAAATTATTGTCAAGAAATCACTATATGTTTTTAACTACTTGATATTTTGTTTCGGTAATTGTGACGTATTTTTAACTCTGATACAATAAATAAATAAATAAAGGCATATTTATTTGTGACTAACATTATGATATTTTGTTTTTAGTTATTCTTATATATGATTTGGTATTAAGTTTAACATCTTCAAAACTATATACTGAACATTCTTTAAGACTCAACGATATAATTTAAGAAATAATATATTGAATGACCTATACTTTTCATTTTGACGAAGATTAAGTTTTGAAGAAATTAAAAATAAATGAAAAACATATCTAAAATAAAAAATTAGTTTATACATAAATATAACGTTAATTTTTTTAATATAAAATTATATATATATATATATATATATATGAATAGTAGATTATTAAAAGGCTAGTTAAACATAATAATAAAATCAAGTATTAAATTGTTCAAATATCTTTTTCTTGGTATAATTATATGATTCACAATAAATTCTTCTTATAGATAATTTGATGTCCAAAGAAAGGAATCTTCATAATCAATAATAAAAATATTTGAAGGTTCATGCAAATTAAATATGAATATGTAAAATTAAGTGAATTTCATAATATTACATAGAATTATTATATGCATATTAAATTAGAATAATTAAGTGACATTCAAATATGGCATAAAATTATATTAATGATTAAATGAAAATTAAAATTAGAAAATGCAAAATTTGATGACTTAATTTGATATAAAATTATATAAAATATTACTTGTCAATTAAATTGAAAATAAATATTTTACTCAACAATCAATTCAATATAATTAAATATATTGCTTCAGATATAAAAAGGAAATATAATGTTTATTATCAAGAATATACATTTTGTACTGCATTGAATTTCCTTTTTAAGTATCATCAGATCAAGACTTTACAAAGGATTATGAGCAAAGATCAAAGTATATCATAATTTTACCTAATAAGATAATAGAGAATTATTTTTAAAGAATATCAAAGGCAAAGATTTTATACAATAAACCTATAAAAGATAGAGGATAGCGAAGGTAGAAGACACAATCACGACATACATTATTTATAGACTTCTCATTCAAACCTTATAGTTTGTAAGAAAGTTTAGTAGTAGAGAGTTATTTATAGCTTTCACTCAATGAACTTAGAATATCTATAAGAAGTATCTTATTATATATCCTCACTATGAAAGGTTTTTCTTATGAAAGGTTTTTCTTAAACAATATTTTCTTATAGTTAAGAGTGGTTGTAGACCTCTAATCTTGTCTGATCTCACAATAAAGACTAGAAATCCTTCATTCTGAAGATGAATAAGGCTTCATAAGGGCCCTAGTAGTGTTTACTAAGCTTCATTAAGGAAAAAGAGGGTTTTCTGAGAAAATAAAAAATAAAATTTTGTTAGAAGGTCGAGATGGTTGTCTAGAATGTCCAGATGGTTGTCCATAACGTCAAGATGGTTGTCCAGAACCTCCAGAGCATCCATAACATGCAGACGACCGTCTAGAGTGTCCAGACGGCCATCCCTGAAGACCATATGGCCATCAACCCTAATTTTGAGCCATGGACGATCGTCCATGATGACCAGACGGTCGTCCACCCTAATTTTGAGCCATCGACGACCGTCCATGATGTCCAGACGATCATCCACCCTCCCTGGCTCGCTTCCCTATAAATAAAAGCCTCATTTCCACACACTCTCACACCCTTCTCTCATCCTAGAAGCTCTCCTAAGAATTCATGATAACTCTGAGCACTTTCCAGAGTTCAAGTAAGCTTTCCGATTTTTATTTCAGATAGAAATCGGTTAAGGAAGTCTCCTTTTGAGACATCCGACACTCGGTAGGGAGGTACTTTCTCTTTTACTAGTGAGAAGCATGCTTGTAGAGTGAGGGGATTGTGTTAAATGGTAAAAAGTTGATATAATTATACTTTGAATTGTTATGAAATCACTTAACTTATGTTAATTCTAATTTATTTTTCTCCCAATATAGGATGAATTCGAGAATACCTTGATACAAGAGCAAAGATCATAATTGTGAAGTAATTGAAGAAAAATTGAAAGAAAAAAGAACGCTTAAGCGAATGAATGATTCGAGGCCCGACCCAAATTCTCTTATAAAAAGATAAGATGTATTTTGAGAAAGGAAGCAGTTTTGGAGAAGAAAAGGCGTGACTACTGCTAGGGTTTCATCAATTCTTCACTTCTTCCACATTTGGAGTATTGCAATGGCCAACATGAGTGACTAACTTCATTCTCTTAGGATTTGGTGCACTTCCTTTGAACTCTTTTGTATCATGGTGATATTTTTAGATATTAATCTATGTTTTGATGTTGTTATTCTTATCCTTTGTGCTTTGGAATGGTTATTCTTGATGTTTGGGGTATGATTGGAAAATATATCTTGAACCTTAGATCACGGTAAGAATATTTGTTACGTTAATTGCCAGGAATGGAATGAATGTATCAATTGCTTAACATCCTAAACCTAATGTTGGAAAATCTCTTAATTGTGTGAGGAATCAACATTTATTAGGTTTTCTTATGAATTTCATGTGTGAGGGATCAACATGGATGACTTGAGTAGGTGGCATCAACATTGTTAGGTTAATTGACGTTCTTAATTGACATAGTCATTACAAAAGAGGGATAAGGAAGGAAGTCAATCCTAAGTTCCTTTAATTGATATTTTCTCAACAATTTACAGTTCTTTGTCATTTAATTTCAATTCAACTCTTTATGAAAAACCCATTCTGTTTTAATCTACTTAGTAAACATATAATTGGGAATTTCCATTGAAACCGTTCATCGTGGGATTGACTTTTATTTAATCGAAATACTATACTGCAATTGATAATTTTGGTACGCTTGCCAATAATTCAACAGATTGCCAAAAAGCGCCTTCAATTTTTGAAGAATTAATAGAAAGCTCGCTTCGGAGGTTTCTTTCTCTATTCTCTTTCTTTTACTGCTTTCCTTTTATGCATTAGATACTAGGGCCATGAAGATATTTAAATTATGCCAGTAGATAAATAAATAGGGTAAAAACATAGTTTATTTTAGTCTTTATTTTATGAATTAGTCCATCGTAGGGAACCTGAAAAGGGCGTTGTGGGGTGCTAACACCTTCCCCACACGTAAATAACTCCCTTACCCAACTCTAGTTGTAACGACCAAAGTTAGTTTTTCTAAACCAACGCCTTCTTTTTTTCCTTTTTCGATGTTTATGGTAAAAACATCGGTGACGACTCCATAAAACCCTTTACGAAAACCTCGCTTTTAGGTTCAGCCCGGTTATCAGACAAACTAAAAGCGTTGGCCACTTTTTTAGAAAATGTGAGTCATCAAAACCATCGTGTCGCTCCGACTGCCTCTTTTAACGGCAACGACAGATGGCGACTCCATTGGGGAAGCTAGAGAGTTGATCCCATTTAGTGATGGACTAATTCAAATAATAATGATTTCAAATTATGCTTTTACCCTTCCTTGTATTTACAACATGCTTTATTCTATGACTTTAATAAATGTTGTATGTTTATCTTCTGCAATTGTTTGAAATAACAATTATACACAAATCTTTGCACACAACAGTCCCCCTATACCTGAGGGCATGAGGGATAACCTTAGGGAGTGGGTGGCAGGTATGATTTGCCGAGTGAGGGCCTTGTGTCCATCGGTATGGTCGAAAACCACCACTCAAGGTGATAACCTTTCTCTTTTGGCCTAAAGACTGACAAGGCCCTAGTGCCATGCATGGTCTGAGGGTTGAGAGAGTAAGAACCCTATAATGGGGGCACCTTGGGGGCCTGGCCTTGGTGAGAATAATTAGAACCACCTTGAATATGCACTCTTCTGCAGGATAACCCTACCTCGTAATTAAACGTCGTCACTCTGTTCACGGATAAGTGGATTGTTTCTGCATATGTTTGTTGTATTTGTCTGTTGCATTTGCATAAAATAATCATACAACAACAAAATAAAAAATAAATAATACAAATAAAATAGCATCTCAAAACCTTTTTGCAATAAACAACTTTATCTCGAAAAGTCTTCAGTTAAGCTAGCCTGGTTTCAGGTTCTTTGTAAGCTAAGTATCCACGTTGACTTACAAAAGAGATAAGAGGTTATAAAACAAATTTTTTTCTTAATAAACAAACTTTTATTAGAATCGCGCAGCGGAATGTTTGTGTGAACGGACAAAAACCAAGAGGGGGGGGTGAATTGACTTCTTAACAAAAATTAGGTTTTAAAAATTTTCCCCAAATTTTACCGATTAAAATACTGTGTAAATGTAAATAGGATAAGGATAGAGTCTTACACAGAAGATTTATACTGGTTCGGATCAAAAAACCCTACGTCCAGTTGCTAATCACTCAAACAGAGGATTAACGCTGTCACTATAATCAAGTTTTTACAAACAGATAATAATGGAAAAGATAGAGTAACGAAAACACTTCTCTTGAGTCACACAAGAGATGAAGAACAACTTTCCCTAGAGACTGCACAACACACAATCCACCAAGAACTCAACTTAGTGATTCTTATCACTTCTAGCCCACACCAGGTTCCAAAAGCCCCCTTTTCCTCCAACAAACAGTTCTCTGGCAATCACAGCTATTGACTTTTGTTTGAAAAGGGTTGTTCTATTTTCTGAGAGCCTTAGAGAACCTTAAGTAGATGAATTAGGGTTTGGGAATTGGGGATTTTCGGAACTTGGTGTATTGGGACTAGGGTTTTCGAAAATAGGTTTAATTTGAAGTTCAAAATGTAGATCTGACTGAAATAATCGATTATCTCAAGTGTTAATCGATTATTACAGAGCCAAAATCAACGAAAACCCTCAACGCACCGTTTTAATTTGAAGTTCAAAATGTAGATCTATTTGAAATAATCGATTATCTCAAGTGTTAATCGATTGTGCGAAACGAAAATCGAGAAACCCTCAGCGCCTTTGTTTTAATCGATTATTTGCCACGCTATTCGATTAGCGGGCTGTTAATCGATTAGCGGGGTGTTAATCGATTATTCTGATTGATACGAGAGAAAATGGTTTTTCTCT